>CM064513.1:5932417-6167162 GCA_032716605.1 Paralithodes platypus | reverse complement strand
CAAAAGTCACTGACACACACACACTCACCTCAACCATACGTACAGTCGGCCAAGATGTGAGAGCTGTGCACATAATTAAACGCGTGGGTCCTATTGGCGAGAGCAGAGGTTGTGCATGACAGTACATAATTGGGTAATAGACTTAAAGAATACATAAATAAAGTTAAGGGAGGTGCATATATAACCAAGCTTGTGGGTTATATTTATGCAGGGAGAGGTGTGTGTATGTGGCAGGTGTTGGAGGGAGGGAGTGGCAAAGGTGTGTGTGGGGGGGGGGGGTAGCATGGCAGGTGGGGTGTAGGTCTCATGGATAATAACAACACTACCAAGGAAGGAGGAGCAGGTCACTGACACATGTACACCCAAGCCATGTTTATAGCTGACACATGTACACCCAAGCCATGTTTATAGCTGACACATGTACACCCAAGCCATGTTTATAGCTGACACATGTACACCCAAGCCATGTTTATAGCTGACACATGTACACCCAAGCCATGTTTATAGCTGACACATGTACACCCAAGCCATGTTTATAGCTGACACATGTACACCCAAGCCATGTTTATAGCTGACACATGTACACCCAAGCCATGTTTATAGCTGACACATGTACACCCAAGCCATGTTTATAGCTGACACAGGTACACCCAAGCCATGTGTATAGCTGTGGTCAGGAATACTTGGGTTATATTGATATGTATGTGTGTGTGCGTATGTGTGATGCATATGTATGTGGGTTTATGTGTTTGTGTGTGCTTATGTGTGTAGAGGAAGTACATGTACAACCGAGCCATGTGCAGAGTTGTGGTCAGGAATACTGGGGTTTTATTCTGATTGTGTGTGAGTGTATGTGTGTCATGTTTGTGTCTGTGTGTGTGTGTGTGTGGCATGTGTGTGTGGGTGTATGTGTGTCGTGTGTGTCTGTGTGTGTTTATGTGTGTAGATGAGTTAGAGATTATTGAAAGATAAGAGAGCTGTGCAAATAATCAAGTAGGTGGGTCTTATAGGTGATATCAAAGGTGTGTGTATGACAGGTGGTGGAGGGAGGGAGTGGCAAGGGGAGGAGTGCATGGAGGTATAGGGGGGTTGGGGGTATCATGGCAGGTGGGGTGTGGGTCTCATGGATAATAACACTACCAGGGAAGGAGGAGCAGGTCACTGACTCATGTACACCCAAGCCATGTGTACAGCAGACACATGTACACCCAAGTCATGTGTACATTCCATCACACTAAATCTGCTTCATTTTGAGCCATCAAATATAATTAACAAACCTCCGAAATCTAATATCAACAAGTTGTTGTTGTTGTTGATGTTCCCCAGGCTGTCTGACCGAACCGCCCCAAGGTCCCAAGCAAGGCCAAGGCCATAACGAAGCGCCCCCACAGAACCTCCCAACTTTACCACTAAGAAAGCCGAGGTGACCGAAGCTGCTCCCAGGCGAGGACCTGAGGAGGGTGCAGAAACACCCGGTACACGAAAGCCCCACCCAGGGCCCTGTGCCCCTTAACAATTATGAAGGGAAAGTTGAGGGGCAAAGGGGAAAATGGGACGCTTTGACTCCCAGTCTGCAACCTCTAGGTTGGCAATAGAGAGGTCAATCCACGGAAGCGACACCGTCACTTGAGATCTAGAAAATAAATAAGCGAAAAGAACAGTCAGAGTAAGCTATGGGCATGGCCGAGAATGCTCAACTCTCACTCTGATAGACCAGCCGATCACCACATTACTAGAACCCAATCCTCTCAGCATCAGCTAGGAAAGGCCCTAGAAAGCCGCCTTTGGCGGGGGGATAGATTCCCTATTTCAACCTCTTTCGGGGTTGGGCACCCGCCAAGGGAAAACAAGTTATAGGAAGGTTCGATTAACTCCCATCTAGCTCATAAGCATACTTTCAGCATTTGTTGTCCTAAAGTGTACAAGGTTCATGTCTTGGGCACTGTACAATCGGCCACATGAGTTTTGTTCACATGAAATAAATATCATGATTAAATTAGGGGCGAAGTTAGTTACGAGGCATATAATGCATGTGATTAACCCCTTCTGTACCGGCGACGTCTTATTAATTTTAGTCTGGTTACTATTAGACGATTGTATTCAGTTTAAGAAGGACCTCCATCAATTAATAGGCTTCGGTCTATCTTAATTAACCCTCTTTACTACCACAGATCATTCTTAAGCTGCACAAAATCCTCTAAATACAGCTAGACTATAATACAAAAAGACGTCGTCGGTACAGAAAGGGTTAATCAAATGCATGGATAACCTGCTTGAAGGCAAAGGTTGGGGATGACAGATGTTGAGGTAGCAGGTTTGTGTGTGTGTTTGTGTATGTACGTGTGCGTTTATGTATGTATCTACTGTACTGTGTGTGTGTTCGTGTCTTCATGTGTATTATTTGCGTGTGTGTCAGTTTGTATGTGTTCTTGTGTGTGTGTGTGTTTATGTAAATGTGTGTTAGTGTGTGTATGTGTTCTTGTGTGTAGGTGTGTTTATGTGTGTTGGAAGGCAGGTGTCTATATAATAACACCAGAGATAAAGTCACTCACACATGCACACCTGAGCCACATGTGCACTCGAATGATCCTTATACTGTGCTATCTCTTTCTTCCACTTTTCTCTGTGTGGAGTTTTGCTATATGTACGAGAATTAAGCCCTGTTCATCTTGTTTGGATCATAAGGTCTGTGTGGTCAGTGGATTTATGTTGATCTATGTAAAACCAAGACACTGATACTTTCCATTACTTGATGACGTCTTATGTTACCTTATTCTGACTAATAGTATCCAATTATACACCCCCAAAGAAGGACCTATGTTATATCAGCCGTCTTTTGTATTTAGATAATATATTTTCCTTAATGACCTGAAGGTATACTATAACCTGAAGGTATACTATAACCTGAAGGTATACTATAACCTGAAGGTATACTATAACCTGAAGGTATACTATGACCTGAAGGTATACTATAACCTGAAGGTATACTATAACCTGAAGGTATACTATAACCTGAAGGTATACTATAACCTGAAGGTATACTATAACCTGAAGGTATACTATAACCTGAAGGTATACTATGACCTGAAGGTATACTATAACCTGAAGGTATACTATAACCTGAAGGTATACTATAACCTGAAGGTATACTATAACCTGAAGGTATACTATAACCTGAAGGTATACTATAACCTGAAGGTATACTATAACCTGAAGGTATACTATAACCTGAAGGTATACTATGACCTGAAGGTATACTATAACCTGAAGGTATACTATAACCTGAAGGTATACTATAACCTGAAGAAGATCGTCTAATGGTAACCAGAATATAACGAAAACTACATCATCGTGTTTAAGGGGGGTCACCTGCTTTTTTTTTTATCTTTCTCTCCTTTTCTCTCTTTCCCTGGTTTGTATCCATTCGGCCCCATTCAACCAACTGTTTTAAGACTTTTATCCCCATCCAGGTGTCGATATCTTCCTGGCGAGCAATAGCGAGCCAGCATTTTATGGAGAAATCCGGCTTCGCCGGAGATATTTTTCTATCAAAAAATGTACAAATTTAGCTTGCTCTCAAAACAAGAAGAAGAGAAAGAGAGAGAGAGAGAGAGAGAGAGAGAGAGAGAGAGAGAGAGAGAGAGAGAGAGAGAGAGAGAGAGAGAGAGCGAGCGAGAGAGGGGGGAGAGGGGAGGGGGAGCTTCCTTGGTGAGAAGAGAGGGTTAAGATGAAAAGAAAACGTATAATTAAAGTATGTGAAGACGACAGGTGTTTGAAAGGAGAGGGGGGGGGGGTGAGGTGTGCAGGTGCCTGGATAATAACACCAAGGTAGGGTAGAGTTCACTGACACCTACAGACAGACACATTAGCCACATGACACCAACTGTACACTATATTTGATCCATATGACAGCAGGATGATCGACCCTATGACATGCAAACAATAGGTCAAAGCGGATTTGTATTTTACACCCTATAGCTTAAAAAGAAATACACCCAAGACCCCCCTTCGAGATAAAACTGTGTGTGTGTGTGTGTTGGTGTGTGTTTTTTTTTTTTTTTTTTTTTTTTTTTCCTGCCTTTTCCCGAATTGCAGGTTCACTGTCGCCCGCCACGATAAATCGACACCTAAAAGGCACGAATGGTCTTAAAATCGCCAAACTAATGGGACTAAACACGAGGGAGAAGGGGTCCAGAAACCCCTCTCCCCCCCCCCCCCCCCCCACCTCCACCCCTTTGCATGCTAATAAGTACGGCCAAAGTATCCTTTTTAATAGCATTACTAGTTCACAAGATAACATGACATTAATAATATACACTTACGAAGACGACGTGAGGTATGGGAGTGGTTGGGTATACATGGTAGGTCTTGATAGAGGTGTGTGTGTGTGTGGATGGATGGATGGCATGTGTTGGAAGAGGTTGCAGGGGGGTGAGGTAGATGTGTATGTGTGTGTGTGTGTGGATGGATGGCATGTGTTGGAAGAGGTTGCAGGGGGGTGAGGTAAATGTGTAATAATAATAATAATAATAATAATAATAAACGGTTTATTAAAGAATGGCAGCCTCATGAGCTGAAAATACACATTTTACAATTTAGTGGATGAACATGAGATGTACAGATATGAAGATGGTAAGCTCAGTTTACAAAAAAAAAAAAAAAAAATACAATAATGATGCAGGTGCAGAATACAAATTATCATAAAATAACCATGAGAGTAATTGATATACAGTACATATACACATTTATTTTACTTACTCATATACAGAACATACATATATACACGTACGTACGCACATACATACGCATACATATACATACATATATAAGAACATAAGAACATGCAGTAAGTGTGCACATGTCCGTATACACAAATGCTCACGTATGCACACAAACATACATACATACAAAAACTGACCGCTACAAGAACAGCGCCATTCCTTCAATATTAAACTGTTTTGGTAGGGTCAGGTGATGAGTTGAAAAGGGTAAAGAGGGTGCGGCATACAAGTCCGTACAGGTAGGGTCAGGTAAAGCCTACTACAATGTGTGTGTGTGTGTGTGTGTGTGTGTGGATGGATGGATGGATGGATGGCATGTGTTGGAAGAGGTTGCAGGGGGGTGAGGTAGATGTGTGTGTGTGTGTGTGTGTGTGTGTGTGTTACTCAGTTACTTGTTCGTCAAGGGGAATCCACGCAATGCGAGCTAAGCTCATTATTATCGCGCCTCCTTAACTGGGAATGTATTGCGTGAAATGCATGTTAAGTGTTTTATGTACTGTTGGAATGGCTGTGGATGTGTGTGTAGTCTGTATTTAGCCAATTGGCGACATCGGAAACGAAGGCTTAGGGTGGATCTGTATGGTACCATTCTCACTATAGACGGTACCGTCTCGCCCGAAGGTTTAGGTAGCCATCAGCTTAAGTGAACCATATGATACCCATCTCGCCTTGTACCATTTTTGCCAACCCCAGATGGGACGTCACAACGTCGTCCACTTATTCCAGGTACCTATTTACAGCTAGGTGAACTGAGGCCAACACATGAAAGGAGACAAGCCCAATTTGTCTCCGCCCGGCCGGGGATTGAACCCCCGACCCCTCGTGTGTGAGACGAGAGCTCTACCTACTAGGCTACGGGCTGTGTGTGTGTGTGTGTGTGTGTGTGTGTGTGTGTGTGTGTGTGTGGATGGCTGGCATGTGTTGGAAGAGGTTGCAGGGGGGGGTGAGGTAGATATGTGTGTGTGTGTGTGTGGATGGATGGATGGATGGATGGCTGGCATGTGTTGGAAGAGGTTGCAGGGAGGGTGAGGTAGATGTGTGTGTGTGTGTGTGTATGAGTGCGTATGAGTGCATGGACGACAGCTGTTGAAGGAGGTGGCAGAGGGGTGTATACAAAGGGCAGGTGTCTGGATAATAACAGTAGAGAGGTCACTGACACATACACACACACCTTAATAACACTAGAGGGGTCACTGACACATACACACACACCTTAAGGGACCCCTCCTCTCTTTTTTTATCTTTCTCTCCTTTTCTCTCTTTCCCTGGCTTGTATCCATTCGGCTCCATTCAGCCTACTGTTTTAAGACGTTTTCCCCCATCCACGTGTCAATATTTTCCTGGCGAGCGGTAGCGAGCCAGCATATATATATATTATTTATTACAGCAAGATAAATTTGTACATTTTTCGATAGAAAAATGTCTCCGGCGTAGCCGGATTTCTCCATACAATACTGGCTCGCTATCGCTCGCCAGGAGGAAATCGACACCTGGATCGGGATAAACGTCTTAAAACAGTTAGCTGAATGGGGCCGAAGGGATACAAGCCAGAGAAAGAGAGAAAAGGAGAGAAAGATACAAAAAAGCCGGTGACCCCCCTTAACGTACTAAGTAATCTATTCCATATATCCACGACCCTATTCCATATATCCACGACCCTATTCCATATATCCACGACCCTATTCCATATATCCACGACCCTATTCCATATATCCACGACCCTATTCCATATATCCACGACCCTATTTCCACACCAATGCTTACCGATGTTTGTTTGTTTTGTTCTTATAGAGCGGAGTTTATCTAGTTTGAAGCCATTTGTACGGGTTATTTCGGAATATCTCAACTTTAATACTCTACTATCCTCCCATCATATTGATTCCCTTCATCCATTTAATCACCTTTATTTTATCCCACCTACATCTTCGTCCTTGTAGTGAATGTAAGCCGAGGGTTTTTAACTGCTCCTCATATGATAAATGTTAAAATTGAGGATAATGTCTGGCATTCCTCGTTGAATTGCCTCCAGAGTCGATATCCATTCTATATTAGGGACATCAAAACTGAACAGCATAATCCATATGAGGTCCCATTAATGACAAGTACAGTTTTAAGATAACGTCAGTAGTTCTGTTATTCACAAACCTAGAGATGAACCTGAGATTCCTGTTTGCAATGTTACGAACGCTTATGCATTGTGTGGCATGGGCATAGCCATAATATATATATATATATATATATATATATTTATATATATATATATATATATATATATATATATATATATATATATATATATATAATATATAAATTTTATTTCATAAAAAGATATATATATATATATATACACTTTTTACAGTTATTTAAGTAATAAACATTAAGCTAAAAGTCCTTAGCGCATAGTTGGTTCTGTATATAAACAATTCTTGATCTGATAGCATTGATATCATTTAGCAATAAGTTATTAAACCCATACTCATGTAGGATTATTTTTTCTACATCCTTTACAAGAAAAGGCCTATGTAACATGTAATAAATGTTCTTCTCTATAAAACTACATGGCTTTTATGAGATTTCTATATACAAATCTTATTTTCATCCAGTTAACCAAATGCCTAAACACCATCAATCCACATTCTCTACAAGCACTGTGGTTGCTCTCCCAGTACTTCATATTCAATATTTTCTTTATTGCCTTGTGGTATCCAATGGAAAACTGCTTAAATGGTATATAACATTTTCTATTATTAAACCAAAGTTCAGCGCCATAAAAATGCAAACAGTAGCTTTGAAATAAAGTTAAAAATACTTCAGTACTCGTGTTGCTAAACTTTCTTAAAATACAATTAAACTCATTGTAAAACTTGTTTCTGCAGCTCATCATATCCAAGTAATTATTAAGATTACAATCAATGATAAAACCCAAATATTTGAACAATATCTAATTTATTATTGTTTAAATATATAGAAGGATAGATAGATAGATATAGATAGATTTATGTATTACCTCACGCTATGTTACACGCTTCTTAACCAGGACCTCCCAGTATCCCTCACACCTACAACATTCCTGCCCTCCAACTCCCCCCCCCCCCCCCCCTTCCCTTCCCTGCCCTCCCTTCCCCTCCCCCTCCTCCTCCTCCCCCTCCTCCTCCCCCTCCTCCTCCCCCTCCTCCTCCGTGGTAATATTCGTGGAGCCACTTAATTACCCGTGGCTCCCCCTACCTGGCCTAATGAGATAATGAAGGTACAGGTATAGTGGACACCCAGGAAGACCCTTAAGGTAAACAGTCTCAGGATAACTTTTAACTAAATCAGAGCCATCTTTGTTACTAACCACATGTTGCACGAAACATTATTATACCTACAACATTAATTATGATATTCTTGTATTTGAAACATTGTTAACGCCATGTGTTCTTATATTACCGTGTAATTATTATACAAAAAGTTTACATGTATTATTTTGAAAAAATCCACTGGGAATTATTTATCTACCTGTACCTTTTCGGTACAAAAAAAAAACACAATTAATTTCCACTTGACTCGACCCTTTGAGAGCTTTCTTTCTAATTTTTATATGAACCCCCTATTTACTGATAATATACCTGTAATAGACAAGGGAAGGTGTACAGTAGTGTAGTGATTGAGAGAGTGAGAGCGAGAAAGGAGAAATGGATAGGTGACCAGCAGGGCGGGTTTAGGGAGGGAAGAGGATGTGTAGATAAGATTTTTACCCTGAAATGTGTTGTGGAGAAATATCTGGAGAAGCAACAAAAGGTGTATGTTGCCTTTATGGACTTGGAGAATTCCTATGACAGAGTGGATAGAGAAAGTATGTGGAAAGTACTTAGGATATACGGAGTAGATGGCAAGTTGCTGAAAGCAGTGAAGAGCATGTATGAGGGTGCAAAGGTGGCAGTACTTGTGGAGAATGAGCAGAGAGAATTCTTTGATCTGAATATTGGGTTGAAACAGGGGTGTGTGATGTCCCCGTGGTTGTTTACTGTACAGGTATATATGGATGGAGTCATAAAAGAAATACAAGGAAGAGCAGTGGATGTTGGTGTATCGCTGATAAGGGAGGGAAACGAGTGGAAGCTACCTGTAGTTCTGTTTGCTGATGATACAGTTCTGATGAGTGATAAAGAATGGGAGTTGCAGGGTCTGGTAAATATGCTTGGAACAGTGTGCGAAAAAGGAATCTGAAGGTAAATGCGGGTAAGATCAAAGTTATGGTCTTCGAAAGGGGTGAAGCTGCAGAGTGTGAGGTGAAGTTGAACGGTCAGGCTATGGAGATTGTCAGCTCATTTAAGTATCTGGGCAGTGTGCTGAGCAAAGATTGGAATATGGATGAAGAACTGCGGGAGAGGGTGCAACAGGGGAAGAGGGTTGTAGGATCGCTGAAAGCAGTAACAAGAAATAGGGTGGTCAGCATGGAAGTGAAGAAGTCCTTGCATGACCGTGTGGTAATCCCGATATTGACTTACGGAAGCGAAGCATGGACGTTGGTGGAGAAACTCGGACCAAGAGTGAGAGGGGTGGAAATTAGTAACTTGAAAAGTGCGTGCGGTGTTACATGGAGGGATAGACAGACGAATGAGGAAGTAAGAGGGAGGTGTGGTGTGGAGATAGATGTGCTGGAAAGTATGAAAAGGAACACCTTGAGATGGTTCGGCCACATAGATCGTATGGGAATGGAGAGAATGACTAAAAGGGTATATGAGAGCGAGTTGGAAGGACAGAGAGGGAGAGGTAAACCGAGAGAGAGGTGGAAGGATGGAGTGAAGAAGTATATAAATGAAGGCGGTGCTGGTTTGGAGGAGGGGTATCGACTGACTGGGGACAGAGGTGCACGGGGGTTTTTCGTTCGTGGCCACCCCTTCGGGGATCACGTCGTCAGGCAATAGATAGATAGATAATAGACAATGGTATATATACAGTAGAAGTAAACATGAAAATAATGCAATGTAACTATCATATCGTTTTCATATACTTTAAAATTGCCTCCAATATGGCTGGCGTAAGTGAGGTTGTCCAGTATGTATTAGCATAATACCTGTAGTAGTGGACAACCTGCCAGCCCCTCACCACCACCACCCACTGCCTACCTTATCATACCATTAGTTTCGCGCACTAGTCTTTTCGCACACACTCTACTTTGGTTTTATCCCACATTTTGAATTGGGATTAACCCTTACAGCAATTTGTCGTCTCTTTATAATATTATTGTTGGCAACACTGGTCGATTTGTCGTCTCTTTATAATATTATTGTTGGCAACACTGGTCGATTTCATACAACTGAGGAAGGACCTGTAGCGATCAAAGTGGAACGAATTTATCTCTAATCATCTTCCCTCTAGCAATCAAAGCATTAAATTCAATTTTATACAACTAAGGAATGTCCTGTACAATCAAAGTTGAAAATATTTATAACATTAATCTTACATAAGAACATAAGAACATAACAACATACCTCTAACAATCAAAGCGTACAAATCAATCTCTGTTAATGATTTGTCTTTCATTTATCCTTCCTAAAGTTAATAACATCGCTTAATGGCTAGACAAAATTAAGCAGTTTGTCGTGGCATAATGAAATATTAGGGTATGCAAGGTTAAGGTGAAGTTAGAGAGGATCGGTTAAGGTAAGTTTGATTTGTAGAGATTACATTAAGTTTAGTTATGATAAGGTTGGTTAGAGCTTTGATTAGGGCAGGTTAGCTTACATTCAGGTAAGGTTAGGTAAAAATAGGTTGCATTCGGTTAACTTTAAGATAGGTTAACTGTAAGAGGTTATGGTGGGTTAAAGTTAGTTTATTAGAAGGATTGTCTAAGTTAACCCTCTCAACACGATGATTCTCTCTATCTTGTGTTCTGGCTAGCATTAGACAGTTTCATTCAGTTTATGAACAATCTGTGGAAATCTGAAAAGTTTTGTTACCTCTAAGATTCTTTGAGGTCAATTTGAGACGGATTATAATCGTCTAACGTTAGCCATATTTAAGTAAAAATGACTCTAGCGTACTGAAAGGGTTAAGGTTAGGTTAATCATTAAGGGGACACTGGCCCTTTGTTTGGTCTATTAATTAATTTATTCATATATTATTTTTTAGTTTCCTCCCTAGACCTCCATCAAGCTTAGAAAAACACCCCCTAGACCCCCCTTCAAGATAAACACCCCCTAGACCCCCCTTCAAGATATATGTGTACATTTTTCGGTAGAAAAATTTCCCGGCCAAAGGCCGATTCCTCTTAAATTACAGGCTCGCTATCGCTCGCCAGGAAAAAATCGACACCTAAATGGCACGAAGGGTCCTAATATTGACAAAAGAATCGGGTGAAAGGTCATAAAATCCCCAAACTAATGGAACCAACGTCTTAAAATCTCAAAAACTAGTGGGGCTAAACATTAGGGAGAAGGGGGTCCAGAAAAACGGTCCGTCTCCCCTTAAGCTTCGTATATATGAAATAACTCTGAATTTTTCCTGGCGAGCGATAGAGATCCTGAAATTTTAAGAGTACCCGACCTTTGGCCTGAACATTTTTCTACCGAAAAATGTACAAATTTATCTTAAAGGAGGATGTAGGGGGTGTTTTTCTAAGCTTGATCGTGAGGGATAGAACGTGAGGACGAAGTGACCCCCCGCCCTCCCCCGTGAGTCTTTAAATGGTCTGGGTGGCGGCAGGTGCTGGTGGGGGTCTGGGGGAGGAAGGGGGGGGGGGGGAGTTATGCCTCTATTACCTGCCCCTTCCTGGTCGGCTTCCCTCCTTCAAGTAGCCACGGAGTTTAAGGGGCTATAGGGTTTATTTATCACTTTATTAGTAGCCACGGAGTTTAAGGGGCTATAGGGTTTATTTATCACTTTATTAGTAGCCACGGAGTTTAAGGGGCTATAGGGTTTATTTATCACTTTATTTATCTAACCATTTATTGTTGTTTTAGTTTCCTCCCTAAACCTCCATCAAGCTTAGAAAAACACCCCCTAGATCCTCCTTTAAGATAAATTTGTACATTTTTCGGTAGAAAATTTGTCAGGCCAAAGGCCGGGTACTCTTAAAATTTCAGGATCTCTATCGCTCGCCAGGAAAAAATATACACGTAAATGGCACGAAAGATCTTAAATTTGACGACGAAATGGGACGAAAGTTATTTAAATCGCCAAACTAATGGGTCAAACGTCATAGCATCTTAAAACTAATGGGGCTAAACAGAGGAAGAAGGGAGACCAGAAAAACGACCCATCTCCCCTTAACATAAATATTTACTCCATAGTTTAGGAAGGAGCTATCAAGAATCATAGGCTAAGATGGGCTTACATATGATACGCTGTGATTTGCCGCTGCGCTCCGTATCATAACTGTCTTGGTGGTGTAATGGTTTAGGTGCTTATGTTCTGGGTGTGGTGTCCCGAGTTCGAATCCCGGGTGGACCATATGCTTTCACTAGTTTATTCAAGTACATTGGGGTTTGTAATTAATTAAATTATTAATGTTAAGAACGGGGTGTTGCTTATTGCCTGTTGACGCCTGTAGTGGAATTCATGCCCTGAGTGAAACTATACTCTGTTTCATTTCATCTGACGGTAAATTGAATCCCTTAGCAGCTAATTTATCGATATACTTAATGGAAGAATATTAAATCACTATGTCTTTGCATCATATTAGGACCAAGTTTATATAATTAGCACCATATTTCACTACAAAATCTTCAAAATCACCGATAAATTTTGATGGGAACTTTGCAATTTACCGTCAAATAACCCGAGTATACAGCACTTTATCCTCGTTATTTACTCTATCTGTACCAGCGACGTCTGTTATACTTTATTCTGGCTATATTTAGACGATTTTATGAAGCTTAGGAAGGATCTGTGGTAGCTAAGAGAGTTGATTAAGATAGTTCGGAGCCTTTTTATTGCTAGAGATCCTTCCCGAACTGAATAAAATCGATTAGTAGTATCCATAATAAAATCAAAAGTATGTCGATGGTACAGTAGGGGTAAAGCCCCAATGCATTCTTTAAGGGGAGATCTCCACTTGAGGGATTTTTTTCTTGACCCCTTTCTCCCTCATGTTTAGCCCCATTGCTTTTGATATTATAAAACGTTTGCCCCATTAGTTTAGCAATTTTAAGAACTTTCACCCCATATTAAGACCTTTCGTGCCATTCAGGTGTCGATTTTATCCTGGCGAGCGATAGCGAGCCTGTAATTTAAGAGGAACCGGCCTTTGGCCGGGAAATTTTTCTACCGAAAAATTTACAAATTTATCTTGAAAGGGGGTCAAGGGGGTGACATTTTTATATTGCTGGAGGAGTAGGAAACAAACTAAAAACCTCCCCTTAACAAACTACCCATTACTGCTTTTATATTAACCAGCCGATTGAGAGCTATGGTAACCAGTTACCCATGCCACAATTTGATCCTGCGCCGGATAATTCGTAATCCAAATTAATAACCATTCTGCTACCCCCAAAAAGTTATTTTTGTTAGAAAACCCATTCTACCAAATGCACACAAGCAACTTATCATTGTCATTTCTGTTGTGGTTATATTATGGATATAATTGAAATGTCTTGAGTGTTCCGATAAAGTAGGTTTGTGCCCGTAGACTATTAACCCGTCCAGTACCAGTGACGATAAAGTAGGTTTGTGCCCGTAGACTATTAACCCGTCCAGTACCAGTGACGATAAAGTAGGTTTGTGCCCGTAGACTATTAACCCGTCCAGTACCAGTGACGTCCTTTACATTTTATTCTAGCTACATTTAGACGACTTTATAAAGCTTAGGAAGGATAAATGGTAGCATAATGGATTAATTGAGATGGTATGTAGCCTTTTGGTGGGTAAACGTCCTTTCTAAACTTAATTAAATAATCTAACAGTTACCAGAATATAATGGAAAAGGCGTCGCCGGTACAGCAGGGGTTAAGCCATGAGTGTGTAGGGTACCCAGGGTCTGACGTTGAGTAATGAGCTAACGGTACAGAGCTGCATATACCGTATGTACCCCAACCTGTAGGAAGTGCAGGTAAACGATTATATGTTAGCTAGAAATAGGGGTACCTCGCGTTGGCTGGGGAAAAGAGAACATAAGAAAACGGGAGTCTGCAGAAAGCCACTTGGCTCATACAATGTGCATGCATATATGCCTATTAATTTTGTCTTGAAGGTATATTATATCGTTCTTGATACTATAGGACTCGGTAACCTATTCCACATATCTACATTTATCTTACCAAACCAGTGCTTGCTTAGTTGGGGATAAAGAAAGAACATCGTTTTCACATGTTCGTCATCTAATTCGGTAAACAACCTCCCGACGTGCGTGAGGGTTGGGAGCCGACTGAATGGCAGGGTCGTCTGGTACGGGTAAATATAGACCTTTTCATAGTCAACAAGGGAACGTGCTTAGTGATAGGTTTACTTCGTGGTCTCCTACTTCTTCACTCCTACATAACTTCTTCTTGGGGTTCCTTGTCAATACGTCTAATGGCCGGTTCAGTCGCTTGTTTAATTTCATGTTCAGTATCTTATTATCTTGTTAATTATATTGTTTATTCTCTTGTTCAATCTCTGGTTCATCTTCTTGTTCAGATTCTTGTTCTACGAGTTAGGCTGCTTGTAGCTAATCTATCAACCCTTTTTCATTATAAATAGGGCAAATATCGTGACCACTGTCCTCTGTATCTTAAAATTGGGCTGAAGCAAATGGACTGTACATTTCTACATGTATTTCCTAGCTGAATCTTCCCAATATGTAGAACAATGAACTCGAATACTCTAGTCCCATTTGAGTTACAGAGGTTAAGAGCTAACATTAATGGCCTACCTATAATGAACTCCGTGAAGAAAAAAAAGTAGTGTCCAGAACAGAGTAGAAAGATGGTATTTGTTTGTGAACGCACTTAATTGAAGGTTATAAAGAATATAGTTATGCAGTCCATTATATAAAGTTTAGACAATACAACTTTCAATGACAGTATTCAGTAGTCCATTCCATGAGCTAGCCACTCGATTAAGGAAGTAATGCTCTGCCTCATGCGACTTAAACAAAATTCCAATTATTGTATAACCATTTCCTCGTGTGAATCGGTTTTAAGCTGACAGAGTGAGTGACACGATGCTCACCAAAATTCCCACTGAAGATCTTTGGGTTGAAGAGATGGGCCATATTGGTGACATGATTAGCTAAACACATGGTGAGCGAGAGAGAGAGAGAGTAGTACAAAGGAGTACAAAGGAAATCAAGCAACAACAGGTATAGTGACCCTTCTAGGCTGCTTGTCCTCCAAAACACTGAGGATCAAGTGTCCAAACAGTGGTTTAGAGTGGGTAAGGGAACATTGGAAAGGGAACTACTGCCCTGGAACTAATGTCCGTGGCAGGACTAGGAAGTTAGTAGGGGACATATGGGTTAGTAACTGAGGGGAGGATAAAATAAAGTTATTCATTTACAAACGCAGTCAGTCGCGGCTTTGATGCGAGATATTTGTCTATGCGGAGTTTACATGAATCAACGGTGCTGCAGTCTATAAAGTATGTGAGTGTGTGAGGGTGAGTGAGTGCGTGTGTGTTAAATGAATGTGTATGGGTTATGTGTGAGTTTGTGTGTGTGTGTTATATTAGTGTGTATGTTGCATGTGAGTGTGTATGATATGTGTGAGTTTGTGTGTGTGTGGTATGTGAGTGAGAGTGAATAATTTCGAGAACGCAAAATTCCCGTAACTAAACTATATACAGTAAATATGGCTAATCAATATATTTCCAAAAAAATTTGTTAATACAAATTTAAAGTTTTACGTATCACTATTAGGCAGAAATAAAGGAAAGAAAATGCTTGTTTGATGGAATTTGACTGAATGTACACTCGCTCCAAGAAGTATCTGCACCCTTCCGCCGATCATTTGGTGTGTACAGCTCGGTAGGGTTGGCACCTCTGCCTACAACTATATCCATGTGTCAGAGACAATTCTCTCTGACACATGGATATAGTTGCAGGCTGAGGTGCCAACCCTACCAAGCTCTGTACACACCAGATGATCGGTGGAGGGGTGCAGATACTTCTTGGAGCGAGTGTACATGCAGTATGTGTGTATGCAAACATACTTTATCTATATTTTATAATCATATTTTTGTTAGCAGCAGTAGTAGTGGTAATATATATATATATATATATATATATATATATATATATATATATATATATATTATAGGAGTGTTTATGTTGTATGTGAGTGTGTATGTTATGTGTGTGTGTGTGTGTGTGTGTGTGTGTGTGTGTGTGTGTGTGTGTGGTATGTGAGTGTAAGTGAAAGTGAAATATTTCGAGAACGCAAAATTCCCGTAATTAATCTATGGCCGATCAAAAACTTCCAAAACAAATATTGCCTATACAAAAACATTCTACGTATCAATATTAAGCAGAAATACTGTAATACAATAACGTTTGTTTGTGATAGATGAATATAAGGTTGAAATGGAATGATTGTACTTACGTGTGTATGCAAAGTTGCAAACATACTTTGGCTGTATTTTATAATAATATAGTTCAACAGTAGTAGTAGTGGTAATATATATACCAGTATATATATATATATATATATATATATATATATATATATATATATATATATATATATATATATATATATTGTATAATTATATATATATATTTTTTAAGGATCGATGTTTATTGCTTGAACTTCCTTAAAACCCGAAACTCCCGAGCGGTTAATTGGTCCTGTGGCTCTCACGGTTCTGTTATTACACACCTTTACTCTCTCTCTCTCTCTCTCTCTCTCTCTCTCTCTCTCTCTCTCTCTCTCTCTCTCTCTCTCTCTCTCTCTCTCTCTCTCTCTCTCTCTCTCTCTCTCTCTCTCTCTCTCTCTCTCTCTCTCTCCTCTCTCTCTCTCTCTCTCTCTCTCTCTCTCTCTCTCTCTCTCTCTCTCTCTCTCTCTCTCTCTCTCTCTCTCTCTCTCTCTCTCTCTCTCTCTCTCTCTCTCATATCTTCATCTTTCCCCTTAGGCTGTTAGATGTTGTTCACCCCTTGTGTCGCACCGCGTGGTAGTCTCACATTCAAATTCAAATTCAAATTCATTCAAACAATATATAATGGCAATGTATATTATATATTGCCGTTATTCGAGTTGAATTAATCGAGTTGAATTAATCGAGTTGAATTAATCGAGTTGAATTAATCGAGTTGAATTAATCGAGTTGAATTAATCGAGTTGAATTAATCGAGTTGAATTAATTGAGTTGAATTAATCGAGTTCATTAATCGAGTTTTGGAGTTAAGTTGGTTACTGGAGAGAACATAATAACACATAATAACACATAATAACACATAATAACACATAATAACACATAATAACACATATGTCTATATATTATTCTAGTAATTTATGTTTTACTTTCCTCGCTAGACCTCCATCAATTAAAAACAAAACTTCCTCAAAATCCTGCTTCTAGATTATTTCGTATATATTTTGGTAGAAAATAATCCAGGCCGAAGGCTTGATACTCCAAAATTACTGACCCACTTGCGCTCGCCAGTAAAAAATCGACACCTTGATGGCACAAAAGGTCTTAAAATCGCCAAACTAATGGGGCTAAACATGAGAGAGAAGGGGTTTTGTTTGCTATAATTGCTGGGCTCATACTTTGTGACAGAAGCAAAGTTAACCTCTTCTGTACCAGCGACGTCCTTTTAACTTTATTCTGGCTCCGATTAGACGATGTTTTCAGTTTTAAAGAGACCCCCAGCATTTAACAAACTTCGAACTATCTCGCTTAACCTATTTTACTACCACAGATCCTTCTTAAACTGCCCAGATCGTCTAAGTATAGCGAGAATATAATGAAAAAGACGTCGCTGGTACAGAAGGGGTTAAGATATGAGGAAAAGGTTGTGAAGTTAGAAATAGATTCACATGGACGATTATTCCGTCGATTTTTACTGGCAATTGTAGTCTGGCAGCTATGCAAATATTTTTTACGTGATTCTTAACACCAATAACACCCAAACGAAATTAATGAAAGCATGTAATCTTCCCCAGGATTCGAACCCAGGATACCTCCTACAGAACTTACACGTTCTAACCATTACACCATCAAGACAGTTTTATTATCATTCAACTACCTAACAAAATCCAAGATCTATATACATCTTGACAAAATCTACCTTCGATCTAGTTTCTCATTCCGATGCCAAAGAACCTCAAGATAGTACGAGAAAAAACTTGCTCATCGAAAATTGCCGGAAATAGCGCTCGTGTGACACCGGTTTTATTGAGACGTGAGAAACAGGTCGTGAGGTTAGAGGTTGATGTAGAAGTAGATGTAGAGGTAGATTTAGAGGTTGATGTAGATATAGAGGTAGATTAGAGGATGATGTACAGGTAGATATAGAAGTAGATGTAGAAATATATTTAGAGATAGATGTAGATATAGAGGTTGATTTAGAATTTTCGAGGATGTAGAGATAGAGGTAGATTTAGATATAGAGGTTGATGTAGATGTAGATAACGTAAGAACAGATATAGAGGTAGATGTGGATATAGAGGTAGAGATAGATATAGAGGTAGAGATAGATGTAAAGGTAGAGATAGATGTACATTTAGATGAGGTAGAGGAAGATTTAGAGGTAGATATAGAGGTAGAGGTAGATATGAGAAACAAGTTATAGCTTCATGGGTTAGAGGTAGAGGTAGATTTAGAGGTAGAGATAGATGTAGAGGTAGAGATAGATGTATAGGTAGATATAGATGTAGATGTATTGATAGATGTAGAGGTAGATATGAGAAACATGTTATAGCTTCATGGTTTAGAGGTAGATTTAGAGGTTGATGTAGATGTTGAGGTAGAGATGTGGATATATAGGTTGAAGTAGATGTAGAGGTAGAGGTAGATATGAGAAACAAGTTATAGCTTCCTGGGTTAGAGGTAGATTCAAGGCGGTGACACACGAGCACATTGATCGTCAATTTCGGATGAGCAAGTTTTATTTTCATTCTCCTTTTTGGGAATTTCGTATTGGAATAGACAACTAGACTTACTTTATATGATTTCAAGAGACTGAAATAAATTATAGAGAGAATGTGTGTCTGAGAGCTAGAGAACATGTGTACGTGTATATGTACGTGTGTGCGTGTACAGTATATGCGTATGTGTGTGTGTGTGTGTGTGTGTGACTATAACCGCATGTGTCCAGTATGCTGGGGTATGCGTCACATGACCATTAGTAGGTAAAGTAAAAACAAAAAACGAGTTCGTACCCAATTGTTCCTCGGGCGCTATTTTTACCTGATCCTCAATGTTAGTGTGTGTGTGCGTGTGTGCGTGTATGTGTGGATGTGTGTGTGCCTGTGCGTCTGTGTGTGTGTGTGTGTCTGTGTGTGTGTGTGTGTGTGTGTGTGTGTGTGTGTGTGTCGTCAGTCCCTCACATACACTGCGGTCCAATCGAGGGAGCGTACCATTCTAAAGATATAAATTATTATTATTATTATTATTATTATTATTATTATTATTATTATTATTATTATTATTATTATTATTAAACAAAATTAAATTCTTAGTTCAGCACACTAATTCCAAACTATGTAAATACTGAACCCTCTACTTTTATTAAATGTTTACTCTGAAGAACTATATACAAGTCCTAAGGGAAGTTTACTACAGGTAGAACATATCTTATATATGATTTGTCAAACCTTTTCAGTTCTAACTCTTTCATTATTTGAGGCCACGTTTGTACTCTTTATTCTGGTAATTATTAGACGATTTAGTACAATTTAACATAATAACTAGGCTTGTAATTGGGGTTGGGTGGGAGAGGGATCTGCCTTGTGAGGGCCAATCGGCTTTCTGCAGACTCCCATTTTCTTATGTTCTTAATTTAGGAAGGGCCTCTAGGAATCAAAGTCGTAAAAACTATCTCGCTAACTTCCATAATTTCTTCCTAAACTAAATCTATCTATCTATCTATTGCCTGACGCCGTGATCCCCGAAGGGGTGGCCACGAACGAACCGCCACCATGCACCTCTGTCCCCAGTCAGTCTACGCCCCTCCTCTCAACCAGCACCGCCTTCATCCATATACTTCCAAACTCCATCCTTCCACCTCTCTTTCGGTTTACCTCTCCCTCTGTCCTTCCACCTCGCTCTCATACACCCTCTTAGTCATTCTTTCGCTTCCCATACGTTCCATATGGCCGAACCATCTCAAGGTGTTCCTTTTCACACTTTCCAGCACATCTAACTCCACACCACACCTTCTTACTTCCTCATTCGTCTGTCTATCCCTCCATGTAACTCCGCACGCACTTCTCAAGTAACTCATTTCCACCCCTCTCACTCTAGGTCTGAGTCTCTCCACCAACGTCCATGCTTCGCTTCCGTAAGTCAGTGTCGGGATTACCACACTATCATGCAAGGACTTCTTTACTTCCATACTAACTGCCCTATTTCTTGTTACTGCTTCCAGCGTTCCTACAACCCTCTTCCCCTGTTGCACCCTCTCCCACACTTCTTCATCCATAGTCCCATCTTTACTCAACACACTGCCCAGATACTTAAATGAGCTGACAATCTCCATAGCCTAACCGTTCAACTTTACCTCACACTCTGTGGCTTCACCCCTATCGAAGACCATCACCTTGCTCTTCCCCGTATTTACCTTCAGATTCCATTTTTCTCACGCTGATCCAAACATATTTACCAGACCCTGCAACTCCCATTCATTATTGCTCATCAGAACTGTATCATCAGCAAACAGCAGTACAGGCAGCTTCCACTCATTTCCCTCCCTTATCAGCGATACACCAACATCCACTGCTCTTCCTTGTATTTCTTTCATGACTCCATCCATATATACAGTAAACAACCACGGGGACATCACACACACATTTTTCAACCCAACATTCAGATCAAAGAACTCGCTCTGCTCATTCTCCACACGTACTGCCGCCTTTGCATCCTCATACATGCTCTTCACTGCTTTCAGCAACTTGCCATCTACTCCGTATATTCTAAGTACTTTCCACATACCTTCTCTATCCTAAACTAACTAAATAAAAATAAATATACTAAATAAAATTGCCTAATAATAACCCAAATAAACTCTCAGCCATGCCATGTTTGTGTTATTTATATATATTGAAGATAAATATCAAGGCAGATAGAGTTGCCTGGTTTGGGGTCCACACCAAAATCATGTTCTGATCTTATCTTGCAGACAATTGGATTCAGGAAGTCTCTGATGTACCCCAGAAGGAACCCTCTTCCCGCATCTACAGTATAGCCAGGTATTTCAGATTGTCCAATATAATATATGGTAACACTTGAGTTAAATAAAGAGAAAGAGAGAGTATGTGGGTGTGGGTACAAAAGAGTACAAAGGAAATCAAGCAACAACATATCTAGTGACCCTTCTAGGCTGCTTGTCCTCCAAAACACTGAGGATCAAGTGTCCAAACAGTGGTTTAGAGTGGGTAAGGGAACATTGGAAAGGGAACTACTGCCCTGGAACTAATGTCCGTGGCAGGATTAGGAAGTTAGTAGGGGACAGATGGGTTAGTAACTGAGGGGGGGATAAAATAAAGTTATTCATTTACAAATGCAGTCAGTCGCGGGTTTGATGCGAGATATATGTCTAAGCGGAATTTAAATGAATCAACGGTGCTACAGTCTATAACGTCTAGGGGAAGCCCATTCCACAAGTTGACAACTCGATTGAAGAAGAAATTCTTAGATTCGTGTGAGTAAAAAGATTTACCAATAATTTTGTAACCGTTTCCCCGCGTGTAATTAGATTGGTCGATAGTGAAGTACTTACTACAGTTCATATTGTCGATGCCTTTGATGATTTTGAACACTTGAATTAAGTCACCTCTTACTCTGCGCTGGGTTAAAGGAAATAGATTGAATTCTCTAAGACGCTCTTCGTATGGTTTGTTCTTTAGGCTAGGTATCATTTTGGTAACTCTACGTTGAACTCGTTCTAGCTTGTTTATATCTTTTTGGTAATAAGGGCACCAGGATTGAACGCAGTATTCCAGAAGAGGGCGGACTAAGGAATTGTAAAGGGTTAGGATAACTTCTTTGGATTTATGCTCAAATGACCTGCCTATAAAGCCAATTATTTTGTTTGCCTTCTTAACAACTTCTGAACATTGTTGACTCGGTTTTAGGTTACTCGATATTGTTACTCCCAGATCGGTTTCTCTGTTTACATTCTTAAGCTGAGTGCCATTCATCGAATAGTTTGCTTTCTCATTTAGGTATCCGATATGTAGTACTAAACATTTATCCGCATTGAAACTCATTTGCCAAATTTGGGCCCAACATGACAATTTATCTAGATTGTGTTTCATATCGTCAACTTGTTCTTTTGAGAGTACGCTATTTGCAATTTTTGTATCGTCAGCAAATTTTGAGATTGTACAGGTGAGACCCTCATCTATATCGTTGATGTAAATTAGAAAGAGAATTGGTCCTAGTACCGATCCCTGGGGTACCCCGCTACTTACATTGATCCATTTAGATGCCTTACCGTTTATGACTACTCTTTACTTTCTGTCGCTGAGCCAATTTTCTATCCATTTCAACACACCGTCTTGTATTTCATGCGCTTTTAGTTTTAGCAGTAAACGTTTGTGGGGAACTTTGTCAAAGGCCTTTTGAAAATCAAGGTAAATAATATCTACAGCTTTACTCTCATCGTAGAGGTTGAGGATATCGTGGAAGAAGTCTAAGAGGTTTGTTAAACAGGAACGTTTTTTACGAAAGCCGTGTTGAGTATCTTTAAGTAAGTTATTTACCTCTAAGTGATTTACGAGTCTGTCTCTTATGACCGTTTCTAGCATTTTACATACAATTGAGGTTAAGCTACTTGGACGATAGTTACTGGGTTGGGATTTGCTGCCTTTTTTTAATATCGGTGTTACGTTGGCTAGCTTCCACTGATCAGGCATAGTCCCAGACTGCAAGGATTCATTGAATAGCAATATCAGTGGTTTGGAGAGCTCATCCTTAGCTTCCTTTAGAACTCTAGGCGAGATTGTATCAGGTCCAGGAGTTTTATTTACCTTGAGTTTATCTAAACAATTCAATACTTCTCTCTCTGTAACGGTGATATTGCTTAGAACAATTGAATTATCAATCTGAATCGGCGATGGTGTAGGGATATCACTGAGGTCTTCGGTTGTAAAAACTGATGCAAAGAAGGTATTGAGGGCATTGCTCATTTGTACTTCGTCTATGGTGTATTCTCCATTTTCATCGACTAACGGTCCAACAGTTGAAGTAACTACTTTTTTCTTTCTGATATAACTATAGAATTCTTTCGGGTTTGTTTTACTTTGATTCGCAACATAAGAACATAAGAACATAAGAAAATGGGAGTCTGCAGAAAGCCGATTGGCCTAAGCAAGGCAGATCCCTGTCCCACACAACCCCAATTACAAAGCCCAATTATAGGCTCAACACTCTAATACCCTGAGGATCATCTTACCAAAACGGTTAGAGATTAACGCAGGATTACGGGGGTCTGCAGAGCGCTGATTGGCCCAACCCTGCTGATCCCCCTTCACACCCAACCCTTCTCGTCCATATGCTTATCCAATTTTATCTTAAAGCTCCCTATCGTTTTTAATCCCACTATAGCACTTGGTAGTCCATTCCACCCATCTACAACTCTGTTACCAAACCAATATTTGCCTATATCTTTTCTGAAACGAAATTTATCTAATTTGAAACCATTGGTACGAGTTCTTTCGCTATCACTGAGCTTTAGTACATTTGTCATGTCCCCTTTGTTAATCCCACTAACCCACTTGAACACCTCTATCATATCCCCTCTAACTCTGCGTCTCTCTAACGAATGTAAGCCTAATTTCTTCAACCTTTCTTTATACGGAAGATTTCTAATATTATGGATCATTTTTGTCATTCTACGTTGTACTCTCTCCAATGAATCTATGTCCATTCTGTAATAAGGACACCAAAATTGAACAGCATAATCCATATGGGGTCTCACTAATGACAAGTAAAGTTTTAAGATAACATCAGCAGTTCTGTTACTCACACTCCTTGAGATGAACCCGAGAATCCTGTTTGCCTTGTTTCGAACGCTTATACACTGTTGTCTAGGCTTCAAATCATTGCTAACAAACACACCTAGATCTTTCTCACAATTCGAGTTTTCTAATTCCACATTAGCTAGTTTATATTTAACATTTGTATGCATCTTCCCTATCTTTAATACCTTGCATTTGTCAATGTTAAACTTCATCTGCCAATTTACTGACCATTCGTGTAAGGTATCTAGATCCCTTTGGAGGCACTCTATATCTCTATCTGAATCAATTGTTCTCCCCATCTTGGTATCGTCTGCAAATTTACTTATCCTACTAGTTATACCTAAATCAAGGTCATTTATGTATATAACAAACAACAGAGGACCTAATACAGATCCCTGGGGGAACATGTAACTCCAGGGTCTTTTTACTTTGCTTAATTAACTTTTTGGCTTTGCGTCATAGCTCTACAAATTTCACCCGTTCTTCGTCATTTTGTGAGGATTTTAATCTATCAATAGCAAATTTTTTAGCAAGCAGACAGTCTGAAATATCTTTATTCCACCATTTGGGCTTATCATTATGGCCTGGACGCCGTATTTTCGATGGTATGCAGTCTTGCACTGCCTTAAGGTAAGTGGTTGTGAAACACTCCCATGATGTATTTATGTTGTTATTGTTAGTCAGAAAGCTCCAGTCAGTTTCTTTAAGCTTTGATTTAAGTTTATGAAAATTTGCTTTCTTGAAATTAGGGACTTTCTCAATGCTGCTATTTGATTTGTTACTAGTAAACTTTAAAGTGAAAGTTATCGTACAATGGTCGCTGTTACTGAATTCATCACCAACATTCAAATTTTCTATTAATTCTTCTTTTGTTGGGAGTACAAGGTCAAGCACATTATTCCCACGGGTCGGGTCGGAGATTGTACAAATTGAAAAAGTGAACTCTCTTGCAAGTTAGCATAGAGGTCGTGTCCAGAGTGTGAAGTAAGAATATTGCCCCATTTAGTCACAGGTAAGTTGAAATCGCCAAGAATTACGGTATCTTGTATGTTAGTTATTTCTGCAATTTGTTCATAAATTTCCCTGTCAGTTTGCACTGATTGAGCTGGGGGTCTGTATAATAAAGCTAGTGTTATTTTAGTTCCTCGTTTATTATTTAATAGTACGTAAGATATGTCTATATTCGCAATTTGAGGTTTTGACATTAAGACGGGATTAAGACTTTCCTTTATAAAAAAACAGAACTCCTCCTCCATTTCTATTGATCCGACTTTTTCAAACATTGTATAACCAGGAAGCGTATATTCGGCTAAAAAGTCTCTGTCTTCCGTATTTAACCAAGATTCTGTAATGCCGATTATATCATAATGTTCTGTAAACACGATTTCCTCTAGATCTGAAAATTTATTGCGTATGCTACGAGCATTTACATAAAACACCTTAAGAGTATTAGAGTTGGATGTTACTGATTGTGCATTGTCTGAATTTTCAGTTCGTATTTGACTTACACTACCCTGTCTGGATACCCCCGGTTGACCCCGTTTTTTGAACGGAAATCCTTGACTGCATCGTTCAGCAGACGACCAAGACGTGCAGCTCCTACTTCATTGAGATGTACACCATCTCCTGAAAACAAAGATTTATCATAGTAAAAATGATCCCACGTGTCGACAAAGCCGATGTCCTCCTCCCTGCAGAGTTTGGCTAGTCGGCGATTTGTACTGGTAGCTATGTTGTAGAATCGGTTTTCTACATCAATCTGGGGAACAATTACTGAAATTAAGATTCTATTAGATTTTTCCTTGAAGGACCTGATCAGCCGCCGATACTTGCAAAGTAGTTCCTCTGACTGCGTCCGTTGGACATCGTTTGATCCAACGTGGATGACGTACGTGGTGCTTGCGGGGGCGAGCCTGGAAACCTCTTCCACAGCCGCAACAATGTCGTCCACGCCGCCACCTGGGATACAGAATCGCTTTCTGGTCCTGGGTGCCCAGGTGCAGAACTCGGTTAATTGGCCACGGACCATGGAGTCGCCCACAAGCCGAACTTCTTCCGTTTCCTCTTCCTCGTCAATAGCAAGAATTTTGAAGCGGTTTTGGCATGTTGTCGGGATGACCTTCCTGGTACTGGTACTGGGATGCACATTGTTTCTCACTAACTGAAAGTTGTCCTGGGGGGGGGGGAGTGAGAGTAGAGTCATTATTATTTTCTGCAACATCTAAGGTAGCTGCTGGTGTGGGTACCGGTACCGGTACCGGTGTGTGTGTGTGTGTGTGTGTGTGTGTGTGTGTGTGTGCGTGTGTGTGTGTGCTTAAAGGGGGATGGATTTATTTATTGGTCAATTGATATATTTATATATTAATTTTATAGTTTCCTCGCTAAACCTCCATCAAGATTAAAAAAAAAAAAAAAAAAAATCGAGATAAGGTCTTAAAATCTCCAAACTAATGGGGCCAACGTCTTATAATCTCAAAACTTATGTAGGTTAAGCATGAGGGAGAACGAGGTCCACAAAAACGAGATCCCCCCCCCCCCCTTAAGGACCGCACAATTGCATAAAGTAATTACTGGGTGTAATATGGAATGATCACTATGTACCCTATTCCTAATCTGCTCGAAAATATAATTATGTACATTCAGGTTATTTTGATCACCGTGCAACATTATAATTGTGTATGTGATAACATATCTAAGTAAGGTAGACTCTGAATTTGAAGTATTAACCAAAGAATTATGTATTTGTGGCTATTTGTTTGTACTTGAAAGGTGTATGATAGACGTGGATCATTTTCCCCTCAGATGATGTCATTAATTTTGCTATAGAGCTGTTTATGATGAGAGTAGATATTATTTATGATGGGAGTAGATATTATTTATGATGGGAGTAGATATTATTTATGATGGGAGTAGATATTATTTATGATGGGAGTAGATATTATTTTGCACAATTAGCAAATTGTAAAGCTGCGTTCTAAGGATAGATAAGAGCACATTACCCCAGAATTAGCCTAAGCATATCAGAGAAATCAAGTGTCTCCTGTACTATGCATATTTTTTGTCTGCAGTATCCTGAAGATTGGGTCAGATTTTTGTTGTTTCTTAGTTATTCGGTATTACATGTAGCTCGCTCTGTGTCATTTTTGTACATCATTGTCCCTTGACTCTTAACCTACTCTCCTCCCCCCCCCCCACCTCTCTCTCTCTCTATATATATATATATATATATATATATATATATATATATATATATATATATATATATACATACTTTGCTGTCCTATTCTTCTATTATAAACTGTCCCTGTCTCAAGTAGTATTAAGGTCGAACCACCTAGTAGGGACCACAAGGTCTGTGTGGTTTGAGTATCTGTGTAACTCTCTGACCTCCTAGCTTGCTCGGAGTAAAGATTCTGCAGCAAGAAAAAGCGACCATCTCCACCTCAGAACGTCATTTTGGAACCGTAAAGAGCAATACACGGGGTGATAGTATATGGTTGACCAAGTAGAATAATATTTAGACTCATGGACTAAACTATATATCTTGCACCAGTATTGTTGAATGTGTGTTATGGGTATGGACATATATGTAAAGAGAGGCTATATGTGACACTAGTGGTACCAATATGGCGGAGGTTGGCCGGTCTTTGTTACTATAGGGTTTCTAGCTCGGAGGAGTGGTTCTTGTGACGCCTCAATTACACACACGCGAGCACAGCATCTGGCGCCCTTATGAGGCTTGCTTGCACGCCTCATACCAGCCCTTTGATGTGGCACCACTCATCATCTGGACGGCTGGGTGGTGGGGTGTGTGGCCGAGAGAAAGAGAGAGCAAGAGCAATGTGGTGTGAGAGAGAGAGAGAGAGAGATTTCACACACATGCAATAACCACACATACCTTACGTTCCAAGCAAGGTGGTCAGCACTTGATTCTAGTAGAGTGAGCAGAACCCCAGAGAGAGAGAGCAGAAGAGTTCAGTATTCAAAAATGAAAACAAGCGACTTTTCTCCCCCTCCAGAAATGAACGAAAAGGGATCCACAGTTTTTGCGTAATTTCAAAATCCAGGCCGAAATTGCGTAGCACTTTTTGCCGACCTTTCTTGAAGCCGCTCACAAACCCTCCTACTCACATCTCTGTAAAGGAAATGTATATGAATTTTTATTTTTTATTTTATTTTTTCAATGTTTAACCCTTTCAATACATGATGGCGTTAATTTACTTTTATTTAAAAACAATGTCTGTTTTCTCCTTTATTTACATTTATTTTTAAATAATACATTTTATACATTTATTGACATTTTTCATTTATTTACATTTATTAAAATTACATTTATTGTCAATGTTTTTGTTTACATTTATTTACATTTTTCTATTTGTTCTCCTTTGTTCTGTTTGTATTTACTTGGATACTTGCTAACATTAGCCAGTACATACATACATACATACTAGACTGTATAATCTATTATTTATTAATTTCACCACAAC
Source organism: Paralithodes platypus (assembly GCA_032716605.1). NCBI lineage: Eukaryota > Metazoa > Arthropoda > Malacostraca > Decapoda > Lithodidae > Paralithodes > Paralithodes platypus. The sequence continues at coordinate 6,138,809 of CM064513.1, read as the reverse complement.
ACCAAACACCTCCAATGAAATAAATGAAAGCATATATGTGATCCACGAGGAATAGGACAGCAAAGTTTAAGGCTCTCTCCCCACCCTCCACTCCCTCCAGCTAAAAGCCATACTGGAGAGTAGTACAACCTTATGGGTTAGAAAATAACCACAAGGAGAGTTGTTATGGAGTATACAGAGAAAATAGTCTGAAAGAGAGTTACATACCTACTGATTCATTCATATTAATACAGTCCCGAGAGAGTGTGTGTGTGTGTACAAAGGAGTGCAAAGGAAATCAAGCAACAACAGATCGATTGACTCTTCTAGACTACTTGTTCTCCAAAACACGGATGATCAAGTGTCCAAACAGTGGTTTAGAGTGGGTAAGGGAACATTGGAAAGGGAACTACTGCCCTGGAACTAATGTCCGTAGCAGGATTTGGAAGAGTGTGTAATAATAATAATAATAATAATAATAAACGGTTTATTGATAATTGCAGCCGTAGGCTGAACATGTACAGAGGAACAGTTTTTAGCTTAACTCTAACTTATATATTATTTTATAATAAGGACCAAAGCATGAGGTTGTATAAGAGCTGTTTGACGAGATCAATATTATGTACTAGGTTGGCAGATGATTTTCCAGATTGAGATAATAGATTGCATAGGAGCTATTTGACCAGTAAACATCAAGACAAACTGTGTTTTGTTTGTTGTATTACTAATTCTGCCTAACTATAGTCTGTTTTTCAGTTAAGAGGGTTCTATTATGTACTCCTTTCTGTTTCATGTTTTAGCCGCATTATTTGTTTAGATTATAAGACGTTCGCCTTATTAGTTCGGCGATTTTACGATTTTTCGTGCCATTTAGGTGACGATATTTTACTGGGGAGCTAAAGAAGGTTTGCAGTTTAGGAGGAACCAGCCGTACCAAAAAATGCACAAACTTACCTCGAAAATAGGTCTTAGGGGTATTGTTTAAGCTTGCTAGGGAGGAAAATAAACAACAATAATATATGAATACATTTAAAAATAAATAAATTAAAAGTATATATATATATATATATATATATATATATAATGTATTTTACTATGCATTATTTTATTTTTTATTCTATTTTTTCAAGATGGCGAGAAACTAATTTGTCTCCATTGCAATAACTCAGATATATTAAAATTGTATAGCCAAATACGTTGCTAGTTGTGCAAATTTAGCCTACATAGAACACACGGACATAGTAGTGTTTATATGTTTACATTAATTATCGATAAATCAATTGCTACTGGCGTAATCTTTTCATCAAGTTAAAAAATAGAAATTTAGTATAGGAAAACTTTTCAAATTCTCAAATTATCACTCGGCCAATTCTGATCATAATCATTCCTATTCCTAAATTACAGACTCGCTGTCGGTCACCAGTAAACAAAAATCGTCACGTAAATGGCACGAAAGGTCTAAAATAGCTCGTTCCTGCCCTTTTGTCTGGTGTTCAGTAAATGAGCACCACGATGTATGAAACAAAATATAGTGAAGGAAATAAATTGACTATATAGGGTATATAATTATTAGCATATCACATCATATGGGTATTATATGCAGAGAGAGAGAGAGAGAGAGAGAGAGAGAGAGAGAGAGCATGAGAGAGTTAGAGTGAGAGTTAGTTAGTTAGTGAGTGTCGTTGTGGTTTAATCCCCACACATGCCACCCCAATCTTCATTAACCCTTTCTGTACCGTGATGTCTTTTTCATTTGTTTCTAGTTACATTTAGACGATTTTGTGCAGTTTAAAAGGGATATATGGTAGTATAAAGGGATAATTGATATAGTTCAAAGCCTGTAATTGATGGAAGCCCTATTTGAACTGAATAAAATCGTCTAATGGTAGCTAGGAGAAAATAAAAAAGACGTCGCTGGTACTGAACGGGTTAACCATGCTAAATGCCTTTCCCGCCGGCCCGTGTGTGGGTGTGTTCCTGTGATGAACCCCCTGGTGTCAGGTAATGGTCACGTACTCGCTATTGCATAATTGTACAAACGCTGCATTAAAAACAATCTACTTTTTCTGCACACCTTATGTCATACGTGGTGTGGGGAGAGAGAGAGATGGGGAGGGGAGAGTGTGTGTGAGAGTGAGAGCCGGAGAGAGTGTGTGTGTGAGTGAGAGAGACAGAGAATGAGTGAGTGAGACTCTGCATTATCGTCATTATTATCTTCGTTTCCATTATATGAATAGTATCTTTAGATCCATCCCCATCATTAACATTGATATTACACCATTTTCATCATCACTATCATTATTATCATCATGACCATCGTAGTTTTTCACCCATAGCATTGCCTTCAGTATCACCATCATCACCATAATTATTGTCATTTCATCCTTTTCATTTCGTCTCCATCGCCTTAACCCCTTCAGCACCATGACGTCTTTTTACCTTTGATGCTGTCTGAAAGAAGATGATTTTATGCAGTTTAAGAAGGACCTTTCCCCCTTAAATTGGAACATCTCAACCGCCGATGAGTTTGTTCAATCTGGTGTGTTCTAATGTTGCTCTCGCTCTAGCTCTCGCTCTAGCTCTCTCTCTCTCTCTCTCTCTCTCTCTCTCTCTCTCTCTCTCTCTATCTATCTCTCTCTCTCTCTCTCTCTCTCTCTCTCTCTCTCTCTCTCTCTCTCTCTCTCTCTCTCCTTTTTTTGCTTGGATGCTTTTGATCGCCCCCGTCCATTAGTCAGTGCTTGGAGTGGCAAATTGGGATAATAGGCGCTTGTAGGTAATTTGCACCCTGGGATAAATTGGTAGCTTCATGGTAGCCTACTGTTATTAGTGGGAATCAGCTGTGAGGGGAGAGAGAGAGAGAGAGAGAGACTATGGCGGATTGTTGTTGTTTTTTTCATTGGCTTGTACTTTTATATTTTACAATTTGACTGAGAGAGTGAGAGAATAATGAAATCACGCCAAGGAACCGAACTTCTATGGGCACCTGTACCTTCGGCGCTTGTATGGGTAACCTACCGTAGAATGGTCATGGGCGGGGGGGGGTTGTGTACGGGGTTTGTGTGTGGGGTTTATGTACGCCTTGTATGTACGGGGTTTATGTACGTATGTCGACCGTGAATGTGATGAGTGCGAGGAATGTGTGTACTTACTCTAGTTGTACTTACTCTAGTTGTATTGCGGGAGTGAGCATGCTCGTTATTTCCCGCCTCCTATATGTGTAGGTGTTATATGTATCGTTGGAATGGCTGTGGATGTGTGTGTAGTCTGTATGTTTAGCCAATTGGCGACATCGGAAACGAAGGCTTAGGGTGGATCTGTATGGTACCATTCTCACTATAGACGGTACCGTCTCGCCCGAAGGCTTAGGTAGCCATCAGCTTAGGTGAACCATATGATACCCATCTCGCCTTGTACCATTTTTGCCAACCCCAGAGGGGACGTCACAACGTCGTCCACTTATTCCAGGTACCTATTTACAGCTAGGTGAACTGAGGCTAACACATGAAAGGAGACAAGCCCAATTTGTCTCCGCCCGGCCGGGGGATTGAACCCCCGACCCCTCGTGTGTGAGACGAGAGCTCTACCTACTAGGCTACGGGCTGTGTGTGTGTGTGTGTGTATATATATAATTCCACCGTATAGATGTAAGGTATAATGAGCGTAAAGTGTATGTACGTATATATATATATATATATATATATATATATATATATATATATATATATATATATATATATATATATATACAGTATATATATGTGTGTGTGTGGTTGTGTGTGTATATGTGTATGCATGTGCGTACAATCCCACCGTGCGTGTAGATGTAGGGTAATGAGCGTGAAGTGTGTGTGTGCGTGTGCGTGTGTGCGTGAAGCGTGAGGGTGACTACTATGTGTACACAAGGGCGAGCAAGGTGCACAGGGGCGTGACGATCTGGCCAACATATGGTGTTGACCCGCCACCCACCCCCACCCTTTAAGGGGAGAGGTTACTTTTTCTGGCCCCCCTTCTTCCTCATGTTTAGCTCCATTAGTTATCATATTTTAAGACGTTCGGCACATTACTTTGGCGATTCTAAGACTTTTCGACCCATTTTGTTGTCAACGTTAACACATTTCGTGCCATTTAGGTGTCGATTTTTCCCTTGCGAGCGGGAGCAAGCCTGTAATTTAGGAGGAACCTGCCTTCAGTCGGAACCTTTGTCTGCCCAAATGTACAAATTCATCTAGAATGGGGGTATTGAGGATGTTTTTAAAATTTTATTGAGGGCTAGGGAGGAAACTAAAAAAATAATATATGAATGAATAAATAGACTAATATATAAACCCTCCCCCCTTAAGGTTAACAATACAAATCTTGTCACACTAACCAAAACAAATCTTGTCTTCCATTGTCCTTAGCTATACACTGTAAAATATATGTGTGCACAATAGGACACGTAATATAACTTAGTACACACTATCATTAATGCACAGTTAATGATTCTTAAGGGGAGATGGGCGTAGTTATTTGTTCATTTGTGGATCATCTATAAATTATTCTTTTTTGTTTCCTCCCTAGACCTAAATCAAATTTAAAAAAAAAAAAAAAAAAAAACAAGATAAATTTGTAAATATGTTGATAGAAAAATGTCTAAACAAAATAATAATCATATGAAATAATCGCTCAGAAATAAACCCTTCCCCCTTAAAGCATGCGTTATGTTGAAATAACTTAGAAAAGTTGACTGAATGAATATAAACACCCCGTGAGGAGAACCACATTATTGACAACGTTTCGCAGAGAGCTTCTTCAGGTCTCTGCGAAACGTTGTCAATAAAGTGCTCCTTTGCATATGGTGTTTATATTCAGAATGCGTTATGTCCGTATATAAATTACACAAAAACTATTAATATACGCTTATTATGCGTGTTATATTCTATCCATTACTGTATATGTAGGACAGTAATCTTAACCTCTATCCTCTGTAACTCAAAATGGGCTAGAGCATATGGGCTGTACATTTCCACACCTATTATCTGGCAGCTGACTCTTCCCACATGGTAGAAATATTTACTGGATTACTCGTCTATTTTGAGGTTAACCCTCTGAAGAATATGACGCATTTTGACAATTTATTCTGGCTATCATTAGACGATTTTATACAGCATAAGAAGGATCTTTGAGCATTAAAAGGGTAAAGACTATCTAATTAACCCTCTGACTTCCATATACCCTTCCTAATCTGAGTAAAATCGTTAATAATAGCCAGAAAAAATATATATGACATGCGTAATTTGACAGGGATCTGCCTTGTATGGGCCGATCGGCTTTTTGCGGACTCTCATTTTCTTATGTTCTTATGTTCTTATGTAATCGGATATTGAAAGGGTTAATGGTGAATATTTCTGAACTAATAACATTTAATAGACAATACTTTTGTTGTGTTATATTTTACACATCAAATTGAACAGTACAATAGAAATGGGCGAATAAGAGAGGTATTCTTTTCACATATATGGAATTCGCCTGCTTTACACCTTGTCATAAATATTTTTGAAGAAGGTATATCCTTAGGGCATTACTGTATTATTATATACCCCTCACCACCCACCGCATACCACTACTACTACAACTACTAAACCTACCGCCATCACTACTACCGCCAAAACTACCACCACCACCACCACCACCACTACCACTAAACCTACCGCCATCACTACTACCGCCAAAACTATCACCACCACCACCACCACCACTACCACTAAATCTACCGCCACCACTACTACCGCCAGAACTATCACCACCACCACCACCACCACTACCACTAAATCTACCGCCACCACTACTACCGCCAGAACTATCACCACCACCATCGCTAACACTGTCACCAAACCGGCACCGTCACCAACACCATCATCTTCACAACGCCGTCACTATCACTGCCACCATTATCATCACCATCATCACAATCACCAACACTCAAAATAATCACCAACACTCAACACAATCCACAACACATTCACCACCACCACCACCATCACTGTCACAACCACCATCACTATCACAACCACCACCATCGTCATCACTATCATGACAACCACAACCACCATTATCACAAACACCATCACCAATACTCATCACCACCACCACCATGACTATCACAACCATCATCATCACCAACACTCACCACCATCACCACTCTACCATCATTAGCACTTTATCTAAGAACTAACAATATCAACTGTTAATGTTCAGTACAATCGCCTGCACTATTAACTAGTACATTTTTTTCCAATAAAATTGTGAACGTGAACATTAATTTAGAGGAAACACCGAGTTACAGCAAGTGGCTTACGAGAATGTTTCAAAATATAACATTGACGTGTCAGAATGGTTCAATCAAAAGTGTACCAATCATTAACGCCCGCGACTATACAGTACAGCTGCCAAAATAGGAACGTGGGACAAGTGCTGTTAGGGGGATTTTTGTTAACTTGCTACGATGGCTCAACACAGCAAGCACTCCATTTGGGCCCTGTCATCTCATTTACATATGACTTTGTTTTGTTTAGTATGCCGTTTTCACGTAATTTTTGTTTCTTCTTTTCCATCGGTACTATAGGTTTCCTGGGGTTGCCAATGCAGCAACTTATAGTGTTTGTACTTTTTCCAGCTCTACCTATGGCACTCAGGTTAATAATAATAGCATTTACTGTACTCAGAGTCATTTGGTTCAGAATATGTTAAGTGCGTCAGTAAGATTGTAAGTTATAATAATCTGACGTATTTATTTCACTCCCAACATCAAATTCCAATGAAATGAATGAAAGCAAGTGATCCTCCCGGAATCTCTAACCATTGCACCATCAAGACAGATATGGTGGCGCTACGAACACGAAATCAGTTCTTATCAAAAGAGCCTGGGGTTGGAATCCACTGGTAAGTTGCGCATTTTCTTATATTAGAAATATTTGTTTCTTCTTCGAGGAAGGGTATATCATGTTTGGAAGAAAAATTCACATTGCCATGAATAGTTGAATGGAGAAATTATACTCCCATGACGGAAAAACACATACAGAAAACGTTTGAATGCAAAAGTTATACCCACATAACGGAACACACGCAATAAAAACGTTCGAATAGAGAAATTATACCCACATGATGGAAAACACGCAATTATAAACGTTTGAATAAACCCAAATGACGGGAAAACACGCAATTGAAACGTTTGAATAAACCCAAATGACGGAAAAACACGCAATTGAAACGTTTGCATAGAGAGATCAAGATCAAGAGAGTTAGTTTCCCTACTCTCTAGATCTTGAGAGGAATTTTACCCACATGACGAAAAAAAAAAACAGAATAAAAACGTTTCCCCGTCATGTGGGCGTAATGTCTCCATACCCTGCCCTGCTCCCCACCACTGCCCCCAGCAAGGAATACCCCCCCCCCCCCCCTTAGAACCAGTAGCCCACCACCACTACCACAGGACCCATAGCACACAAGCTATAGATCGTAAACATGATATAGATCAGACCCATACAGTAGGCACCAGGCGCCTCAACCCATATACTGTAGACCACCCCTTGGGAGATTCGCTTCTGTGCAGCACGTGGATGGATGGATAGATAGATAGATAGATAGATAGATAGATAGATAGATAGATAGATAGATAGATAGATAGATAGATAGATAGACAGTTTGTTAGTGAGTGAGTGAGTGAGAGAGAGAGATTGTATACAGAAGCATATAAAAACACATAACAACGTCTATCTTGTTCCTTATGAAACATCTTCCCTTTACACCCACCTCAGAATTTTCATGTGGAAATCCAATTAAGCTTGAAGTTCTTTACCAGTCTAGAACCAATAACGACAATCCTCAGAATATTCCATATACCGATATGTAGATTAAGGGAGCCCACTTCGCGTTTGTTTTTTTTCTTTCTCTCCCTCTCTCTTTGGTTTGTATTAATTCGGCCCCATTCAGCCTACTGTTTTAAGACGTTTACCCCCATCTATGTGTCAATATTTTCCTGGCGAGCAGTAGCGAGCCAGCATACATATATATATATATATATATATATATATGTTTTGACAGAAAGCTAAATTTGTACATTTTTCGATAGAAAAATTTCTCCGGGGAAGCCGGATTTCTCCATACTATGCTGGCTCGCTATCGCTCGCTAGGAAGATATCGACACCTGGATGGGGATAAACGTCTTAAAACAGTTGGCTGAATGGGGCCGAATGGATACAAGCCAGGGAAGGAGAGAAAAATTAAAAAAATGCCGGTGACCCCCCTTAAAATGTATTCCTGTCGGTGTGTTTAACCTTGTGTATATACAATTTGTGTGTCTTGTGTGTTAGTGATTGGGCCTTATAATTAGGGTTGGGTGTGACAGGGAACTGCCTTGTGTGGGCCAATCGGCTATCTGCAGACTCACATTTTCTTGTGTTCTTATGTATTTTATATATTTTTTTTAATTCACCTCTCTACTCTGCAAACTGTATGTGTTCAATAACCGTACGTAGCTACTGTAACTAAGTTGGTACAGTTTCCTGCACCACCGCCGTACACAGGATCATCAGTTTTGGTAACATCTAGCAGTTCTGGGTTTGATATTGCTGCTAGATATTGTATAATCTAACTGAGATATTTGTGTTAGTATTGTTCAACCCATAACAACTTTGCACACAATCAAAATGGCTATACTTCACTTAAACTGAACAGTCCTGTTGAAGACGAATGTGCAGGCAACTGTCCAAATAATCATTGGGTGTCATCGATGTTTTTATTTTCGTGACAATTAAAGCAACCTTTTCACATGTTTTTCACATTATATGATACATTTACCAATGTACTTTAAATAAAAAAACACTATATTAAAACTCTACAATGTGTTCAATTTAATTCTCCGAAGAACTGTTTCAGTGCGCAACAATGCAGGGTGTCCCATAATGTATTAAGATAAAATTGGATAAGCATATGGACGAGAAGGGTTGGGTGTGAAGGGGGATCAGCCGGGTTGGGCCAATCAGCGCTCTGCAGACCCCCATAATCCTGCGTTAATCTCTAACCGTTTTGGTAGGATGATCCTCAGGGTATTAGAGTGTTGAGCCTATAATTGGGCTTTGTAATTGATTTGGGGTTGTGTGGGACAGGGATCTGCCTTGCTTAGGCCAATCGGCTTTCTGCAGACTCCCATTTTCTTATGTTCTTATGTTCTTATTTATTTATATCTGAACATGTTGATATCTCAATGTCTATCTTTTAATCTATGTATCCGTATACCTATATATAATTTGTCTAGTTAGCTACCTAGCTATTTATCGATCTTCATATATATATATATATATATATATATATATATATATATATATATATATATATACGGTATATATATATATATATATATATATATATATATATATATATATAATATATATACAGTATATATATATATATATATATATATGCTCTTATCTATCCATCTACCTATTTATTTATCTACATAAGAACATAAGAAAATGGGAGTCTGCAAAAAGCCGATCGGCCCATATAAGGCAGATCCCTGTCACACCCAACTCCAATTACAAGGCCCAATTATAGGCCCAACTCACTAATACCTTGAGTACTGACCCCACCAAAACGGTCAGAGATTAACACAAGATAACGGGGATCTGCTGAGCGCCGATTGGCCCACATCTGGCAGATCCCCCTCACACCCAACCCATCTCGTCCATATGCCTATCTAATTTTATCTTAAAGCTCCCCATCGTTCTTGATCCCACTATATCACTTGGTAGCCTATTCCACCCATCTACAACTCTGTTACCAAACCAATATTTGCCTATATCTTTTCTGAAACGAAATTTATCTAATTGTTGTTGTTGTTGTTCCCCAAGCTGCCTGGCCGAACAGCCCCAAGGCCCCGAGCAATTCCAAGGCCATAACCGAGCGCTCCCACAGAACCCTCCTTGCCGACCACAATAAAGCCTGGGTGACCGAAGCCACTCCATGGCGGGGAGCTGAGGAGGGTGCAGAAACGCCCGGGAAACCAAAGCCCCACCCAGGGCCCTGTGCCCCTCAGCAATTATGAAGAGAAAGTTGAGGGGCAAGGGAAAAATGTGACGCTTTGGCTTCCAATCTTGGTAGATTGGGAGGTCAATCCACGGAAAAGACGCCGTCACTTGAGATCTAGAAAATATATAGGTAAAAGGAACAGTCAGAGTAAGCTATGGGTATGGCAGAGATTGCTCAGTTCTCACTCTGATAGACCAGCCCATCACCACATGACTAGAACCCAATCCTCTCAGCATCAGCTAGGAAAGGCCCTAGAAAGCCGCCTTTGGCGGGGGGATAACTCCCCTATTTCAACCCTTTTCGGGGTTGGGCACCCGCCTTGTCTAATTTATAACCATTTGTTCGAGTTCTTTCGCTATCACTGAGCTTCAGTACATTTTGCATGTCTCCTTTATTTACCCCACTGAACCACTTGAACACTTCTATCATATCCCCTCTAACTTTGCGTCTTTCTAACGAATGTAAGCCTAATTTGTTCAACCTTTCTTCATATGGTAGATTTCTAATATTATGAATCATTTTTGTCATTCTTCGCTGTATCTCTCTCCAAGAAATCTATATCCATTCTGTAATAAGGACACCAAAATTGGACAGTATAATCCATATGGGGTCTCACTAATGACAAGTAAAGTTTCAAGATAACATCGGCAGTTCTGTTACTCACACTCCTTGAGATGAACCCCAGAATCCTGTTTGCCTTGTTACGTACGCTTATACACTGTTTTCTAGGTTTCAAATCGTTGCTAACAAACACACCCAAATCTTTCTCGCAGTCTGAGTTTTCTAATTCAGCATTAGCTAGTTTATATTTTGCATTAGTATTCGTCTTCCCTATCTTTAATACCTTGCATTTGTCAATGTTAAAATTCATCTGCCACTTTACTGACCATTCGTGTAAGGTATCTAGATCCCTTTGGAGGCACTCTATGTCGCTATCTGAATCTATTGGTCTCCCTATTTTGGTATCGTCTGCGAATTTACTTATCCTACTAGTTATACCTAAATCAAGGTCATTTATGTATATGATAAATAACAGAGGACCCAATACAGATCCCTGGGGGAAACCACTCTTGACTGATCCCCACTCTGACTTAGTAACATTTATGCTAACTCTCTGCTTCCTACCAATTAGCCATGGATTACCATCTCCCTCGTGCTTCTCCATCCCCTCTGTACCGTTGGTTTAAATGCCGGTGGTGTAAGGATTTATGTGGGGATCTTTAAAACTGCCTCTCATGGTCAACCGATTCATAATTATACACGGTCTCCTCTAAGGCATTTTACCTTCAAGGGTGTGTGTGTGTGTGTGTGTGTGTGTGTGTGTGTGCACTATTAATGTCTTATTCTTTAATAGTGTTTTGCGATTATGTGGAGATTGTTTGGCAAGCCCAATTGCTGTAGACATTGTTAGACATAATAATTGTGACAATGTCATATAGGAACACAGAAACACAACATTGTTTATAAAAAGACATCAGTTTCGTTTCATGAAAAGTATTTCTTCGTCATAATAACTAACCTTTTATCTAACTTATCCTTATTATATTTTTAATTTGTCTAAAAAATTATAAGCTTTTCACAACACGTCAATTTGAGTAAACACGACACACAGTAAACACGACACACAGTAAACACGACACACAGTAAACACGACACACAGTAAACACGACACACAGTAAACACGACACACAGTAAACACGACACACAGTAAACACGACACACAGTAACCACGACACACAGTTGTTGTTGTTGTTGTTTCCCAAGCTGCCTGGCCGAACAGCCCCAAGGCCCCGAGCAAGGCCAAGGCCATAACCGTGCGCCCTGACAGAACCATCACTGCCAACCACAATAAAGCCTGGGTGACCGAAGCCACTCCATGGCGGGGAGCTGAGGAGGGTGCGGAAACACCCGGGAAACCAAAGCCCCACCCAGGGCCCTGTGCCCCTCAGCAATTATGAAGAGAAAGTTGAGGGGCAAAGGAAAAAATGTGACGCTTTGGCTTCCAATCTAGGTAGACTGGGAGGTCAATCCACGGAAGAGACGCCGTCACTTGAGATCTAGAAAATATAAAAGTAAAAGGAACAGTCAGAGTAAGCTATGGGTATGGCAGAGATCGCTCAGTTCTCACTCTGATAGACCAGCCCATCACCAGAACACCACACACGACACACAGTAAACACGACACACAGTAATCACGAAACACAGTAAACACGACACACAGTAAACACGACACACAGTAAACACGACACACAGTAAACACGACACACAGTAAACACGACACACACACACGACACACAGTAAACACGACACACAGTAAACACGACACACAGTAAACACGACACACAGTAAACACGACACACAGTAATCACGAAACACAGTAAACACGACACACAGTAAACACGACACAGTAAACACGACACACAGTAAAACACACAGTAAACACGAAACACAGTAAACACGACACACAGTAAACACGACACACAGTAAACACGACACACAGTAAACACGACACACAGTAAACACGACACACAGTAAACACGACACACAGTAAACACGACACAGTAAACACGACACACAGTAAACACGACACACAGTAAACACGACACACAGTAACCACGACATACAGTAGGGAGCTAAGGAAGACCTCAGTTAAGGGGAGGATTTTTAGTTTTTTCTGGATACCCTTCTCCCTCATGTTTAGCTCCATTAGTTTTCAAATTTTAAGACGTTCGCCCCATGAATTTGGTTATTTTAATACCTTTCGCCCTATTTCTTAGCCTCTTACCTTTCCTGCCATTTAGGTCTAGATTTTTTCCTGGCGAGTGACAGCGAGCCTGAAATTGGAAAAATTTGATTTACTGACAGAAATACAAATTCATCTCCAAGGGTATCTTTACGATGTTTTCCTAGAGATGAACCCGAGAATCATAAGAACATAAGAACATAAGAAAATGGGAGTCTGCAGAAAGCCGATTGGCCCAAGCAAGGCAGATCCCTGTCCTGTTTGCCTTATTACGAACACTTATACACTGTTTTCTAGGCTTCAAATCATTGCTAACAAACACACCTAGATCTTTCTCGCAGTCTGAATTTTCTAATTCTAAATTAGCTAGTTTATATTTAACATTTGTTTGCATCTTCCCTATCTTTAATACCTTGCATTTGTCAATGTTAAACTTCATCTGCCAATATACTGACCATTCATGTAAGGTATCTAGATCCCTTTGGAGGCACTCTATATCGCTATCTGAATCAATTGATCTCCCCATTTTAGTATCGTCTGCGAATTTACTTATCCTACTAGTTATACCTAAATCTAGGTCATTTATGTATATAAGAAACAACAGGGGACCTAATACCGATTCCTGGGGGACACCACTTTTGACTGCTCCCCACTCTGACTTGGTACCATTTATGCTGACCCTTTGTTTCCTACCAATTAGCCATGACCTAATCCATCCCAACAACGACCCTCCTATTCCATGTGCCTCAACCTTTCTCATCAATCTCTCATGAGGGACTCTGTCGAAAGCTTTACTGAAATCTAAATATATAATATAATATGACTTGTCACTATCTACTGCTTCATATACCTCTGAGAAAAAGCTAAGCAAATTAGTAAGGCAAGAACGTCCCTGAGTAAATCCATGCTGAGAAGAATTTATTAAGTTAAATTTTACTAAGTGGCTTCTAATGTTCCTAGCAATAATAGACTCTAGCAAATTTCCTATGATTGATGTGAGACTAATGGGACGGTAATTGGATGCTATCGATTTATCACCTTTTTGAATATCGGAACTACATTTGCAAGCTTCCAAGCTTCTGGAACTAAACCTGTTTCTAATGACTTGTTAAATACAAATGCTAATGGACTACTTAACTCATCTCTGCATTCTTTTAATATTCTAGCATATACCTCGTCAGGACCAGGCGATTTTTGAGGTTTCAGTCTGTCAATTTCCTTAAGCACATCATTTCTACTTATACTAACTGTACTTAACATATTTTCTATACTATCACTATATACCATATTGACTTCTGGAATCTGTGCCAAATTTTCATTAGTGAAAACGGAAAGAAACTTGACTATTTAATATACTGCACATTTCTAAATAATTTTCTGTTATTTCTCCTATTGAAGTTTTTAGGGGGCCTATTACATCTCTAACTTTAGATTTATATAGTTGGTAAAAAGCTTTAGGGTTATTTTTTGAGTCACTGGCATTCCTTATTTCATAATTTCTTTTTGCTTTCCTGATTTCCTTTTTGACCTGTCTTGATAGAGTCTGATAGTATAATATGTAAATGATTTTTGCCTTTCTTTATTTTTCTATATATTCCTTTCTTTTTTCCTATAAGATCTGTTAGCTTATTAGTCATCCATTTTGGTTGGTTCTGCGTCGATCTAAATCTTCTTTTAGGGATATATTAATTTTGAGCATTGTGGAGTGAAGCAATAAACTGGTTATATGTAGGTGGCAAGTTTAACTCTGGCATATCCTGACTTAATTGATTAACAAATTAAGCTTTATAGAGGTCTAGGGAGCAAACTAAAAACTAAAAATAATAATAAATAATAATTCTTTCAGCTCGATGACGTAATTTTGTTCATGTTCTGGTAAAAATATCAGACAATTTTATTGACCTTAAAAGCTACCTATTATACTCAAAGGGGTGACCAATATCTCAATAAACCCTCTAATTATCATAAGTATTTCTTAAACTGCATAACATTTTCAAATGTCAGCCAGAATAAAAAGTTAAAACGGCCTCATTGTGATCGAGGTTTATTTCGGTCGACATTTTTATATTTATTTAGTTTGTATAAATTGTTGTATTTTTCCCCGCTTTTCTGGCCGTTTTTCGTTGGTTATGGTAGCTATATTGGCAGATGAAGTTTAACATTGACAAATGCAAGGTATTAAAGATAGGGAAGATGCATACGAATGTTATATATAAACTAGCTAATATGAAATTAGAAAACTCAGACTGTGAGAAAGATCTAGGTGTGTTTGTTAGCAATGATTTGAAGCCTAGAAAACAATGTATAAGCGTTCGTAACAAGGCAAACAGGATTCTCGGGTTCATATCCAGGAGTGTGAGTAACAGAACTGCTGATGTTATCTTAAAACTTTACTTGTCATTAGTGAGACCCCATCTGGATTATGCTGTTCAATTTTGGTGTCCTTATTACAGAATGGACATAGATTCATTGGAGAGAGTACAACGTAGAATGACAAAAATGATCCATAATATTAGAATTTTTCCGTATGAAGAAAGGTTGAAGAAATTAGGCTTACATTCGTTAGAGAGACGCAGAGTTAGAGGGGATATGATAGAGGTATTCAAGTGGGTTAGTGGAATTAATAAAGGGGGCATGAAAAATGTACTAAAGCTCAGTGATAGCGAAAGAACTCGTACAAATGGTTTCAAATTAGATAAATTTCGTTTCAGAAAAGATATAGGCAAATATTGGTTTGGTAACAGAGTTGTAGAGGGGTGGAATAGGCTACCAAATGATATAGTGGGATCAAGAACGATAGGGAGCTTTAAGATAAAATTAGATAGGCATATGGACGAGATGGATGACTAATAAGCTAATAGATCTTATAGGAAAAAAGAAAGGAATATATCGAAAAATAAAGAAAGGTGAAAATCATTTACATATATACTATCAGACTCTATCAAGACAGGTCAAAAAGGAAATCAGGAAAGCAAAAAGAAATTATGAAATAAGGATAGCCAGCGACTCAAAAAATAACCCTAAAGCTTTTTACCAACTATATAAATCTAAAGTTAGAGATGAAATAGGCCCCCTAAAAACTTCAATAGGAGAAATAACAGAAAATGATTTAGAAATGTGCAGTACATTAAATAGTCAGTTTCTTTCCGTTTTCACTAATGAAAATTTGGCACAGATTCCAGAAGTCAATATGGTATATAGTGATAGTATAGAAAATATGTTAAGTACAGTTAGTATAAGTAGAAATGATGTGCTTAAGGAAATTGACAGACTGAAACCTCAAAAATCGCCTGGTCCTGACGAGATATATGCTAGAGTATTAAAAGAATGCAGAGATGAGTTAAGTAGTCCATTAGCATTTATATTTAACAAGTCATTAGAAACAGGTTTAGTTCCAGAAGCTTGGAAGCTTGCAAATGTAGTTCCGATCTTCAAAAAGGTGATAAATCGATAGCATCCAATTACCGTCCCATTAGTCTCACATCAATCATAGGAAAGTTGCTAGAGTCTATTATTGCTAGGAAAATTAGAAGCCACTTAGTAAAATTTAACTTAATAAATTCTTCTCAGCATGGATTCACTCAGGGACGTTCTTGCCTTACTAATTTGCTTAGCTTTTTCTCAGAGGTATATGAAGCAGTAGATAGTGACAAGTCATATGATATTATATATTTAGATTTCAGTAAAGCTTTCGACAGAGTCCCTCATGAGAGATTGATGAGAAAGGTTGAGGCACATGGAATAGGAGGGTCGTTGTTGGGATGGATTAGGTCATGGCTAATTGGTAGGAAACAGAGAGTCAGCATAAATGGTACCAAGTCAGAGTGGGGAGCAGTCAAAAGTGGTGTCCCCCAGGGATCGGTATTAGGTCCCCTGTTGTTTCTTATATACATAAATGACCTAGATTTAGGTATAACTAGTAGGATAAGTAAATTCGCAGACGATACTAAAATGGGGAGATCAATTAAGAACATAAGAACATAAGAAAATGGGAGTCTGCATAAAGCCGATTGGCCTAAGCAAGGCAGATCCCTGTCCCACACAACCCCAATTACAAAGCCCAATTATAGGCTCAACACTCTAATACCCTGAGGATCATCTTACCAAAACGGTTAGAGATTAACGCAGGATTACGGGGGTCTGCAGAGCGCTGATTGGCCCAACCCTGCTGATCCCCCTTCACACCCAACCCTTCTCGTCCATATGCTTATCCAATTTTATCTTAAAGCTCCCTATCGTTTTTAATCCCACTATAGCACTTGGTAGTCCATTCCACCCATCTACAACTCTGTTACCAAACCAATATTTGCCTATATCTTTTCTGAAACGAAATTTATCTAATTTGAAACCATTGGTACGAGTTCTTTCGCTATCACTGAGCTTTAGTACATTTGTCATGTCCCCTTTGTTAATCCCACTAACCCACTTGAACACCTCTATCATATCCCCTCTAACTCTGCGTCTCTCTAACGAATGTAAGCCTAATTTCTTCAACCTTTCTTTATACGGAAGATTTCTAATATTATGGATCATTTTTGTCATTCTACGTTGTACTCTCTCCAATGAATCTATGTCCATTCTGTAATAAGGACACCAAAATTGAACAGCATAATCCATATGGGGTCTCACTAATGACAAGTAAAGTTTTAAGATAACATCAGCAGTTCTGTTACTCACACTCCTTGAGATGAACCCGAGAATCCTGTTTGCCTTGTTTCGAACGCTTATACACTGTTGTCTAGGCTTCAAATCATTGCTAACAAACACACCTAGATCTTTCTCACAATTCGAGTTTTCTAATTCCACATTAGCTAGTTTATATTTAACATTTGTATGCATCTTCCCTATCTTTAATACCTTGCATTTGTCAATGTTAAACTTCATCTGCCAATTTACTGACCATTCGTGTAAGGTATCTAGATCCCTTTGGAGGCACTCTATATCTCTATCTGAATCAATTGTTCTCCCCATCTTGGTATCGTCTGCAAATTTACTTATCCTACTAGTTATACCTAAATCAAGGTCATTTATGTATATAACAAACAACAGAGGACCTAATACAGATCCCTGGGGGACACCACTTTTGACTGCTCCCCATTCTGACTTCGTACCATTTATGCTGACTCTCTGCTTCCTACCAATTAGCCATGACCTAATCCATCCCAACAACGCCCCACCTATTCCATGCGCCTCAACCTTTCTCATCAAGCTCTCTGTCGAAAGCTTTACTGAAATCTAAATATATTATATCATATGACTTGTCATTATCTACTGCTTCATATACCTCTGAGAAAAAACTAAGCAAATTAGTAAGGCAAGAACGTCCCTGAGTGAATCCATGCTGAGAAGAATTTATTAAATTAAATGTATCTAAGTGGTTTCTAATTTTACTAGCAATAATTGACTCTAGTAGCTTTCCTATGATTGATGTAAGACTAATGGGACGGTAATTGGATGCTATTGATTTGTCACCTTTTTTGAAGATCGGAACTACGTTTGCAAGCTTCCAAGCTTCTGGAACTATACCTGTCTCCAATGACTTGTTAAATAAAAATGTTAATGGGTAACTTAACTCATCCCTACATTCTTTTAATACTCTAGCATATACCTCATCAGGACCAGGCGATTTATGAGGTTTCAGTCTGTCAATTTCCTTAAGCACATCATTTCTACTTATAGTAACCGTACTTAACCTATTTTCTATACTATCGCTATATACCTTACGGACTTCTGGAAACTGTGCCAAATTTTCATTAGTGAAAACGGAAAGAAATTGACCATTTAATGTACTGCACATTTCTAAATCATTTTCTGTCATTTTCAGTTATCGAAGTTTTAAGGGGACCAATTACATCTCTAACCTTGGATTTATATAGTTGGTAAAAAGCTTTAGGATTATTTTTGAGTCATTGGCAACCTTAATTTCATAATTTCTTTTTCTTTCCTAATATCCTTTTTTACCTGTCTTGATAGATTCTGATAGTAAGCAAGTAGGTGAATTTCGCCTTTTCTAATTTTTCTATATTCCTCTCTTTTGTCCTAGAAGATCTAATAGTCTATTATTCATCCATTTGGGTTGGTTCTGTGTTGATCTAAATTTTCTTTTGGGGATGTATTTATTTTGTGCATTGAATACTGACTTGATAAAATTATCGTATGTATCTACCAAGGTTGACGTCTCTTCCTGACTTAAGATGACAGGTGCCTGAGAAGGGGTACACTCATTTGGACACCTGGATCGACTTAATTTTTGACCATAGGGTCCGCTAATAGGGCTCTTCTTAACCCACCATAATTGGCTTTTCTAAAGTCAGGTATTAATGTTGTATTCTCTCTGGTATTACCTTTCCATTGTATATTAAAATACACAGAATTGTGGTCACTATTTCCTAGGTGGTCCCCTATCTCTACATAATTACCATATGTTCATTGTTACTGAAAACTAAATCGAGAATATTATTACCTCTAGTCGGCGTATCTATGAATTGAAATAAAAAAACTATCTTGTACTACCTCTATAAACTCCTCAGAATCAGAGTCTCCTATTTGATGCTGCCAATCTATATTCGGAAAATTAAAATCCCCCATAATGCACACATTGCTAAACCTTGATGCCATTTTAATTTCCTCCCATAATGACGTTCCGTCATTTCTACTCATATTTGGCGGTCTATACATAACTCCAATAACTATGGTCTCACTACCTTCGTTAACCTCTACCCAAACACTTTCATTATCGTTATTTAGTCTAATACCTGATTTAATACAGCTTTTTAATGTACTCCTGACAAACACTGCTATACCGCCACCCCTCTTACTTGTTCGGTCATATTTAAACAAACTATATCCTGGTATATCAAATTCTGCTAAAAAATGCCTGGTTTCTGTATTAATCCACGTTTCAGTTAGCGCTATTATGTCTATATTTTCTTTGCTAACAAGGGCTCTAAGTTCGTTCATTTTGTTACATAGACTCCTACAGTTTGTGTAATATACTCTCAATTTACTTCTTTTCTTTATACCTAATTTACCTTTGTTTTTAGCGACATTTCCATCTTCTGTTGCACCATCACTACTATTATTTGCATTATAGTCATCATTTTTAGCATGAGACTGAATATCCTTATCGCTTTCGCCTGACGCTAAAATTGTTCCAATTAACCTCTCATTTACACTCTCAATATTTCTGTTCAAAACCCCACAACCACCCTATCTAAAGAACTAGCTAAATTGATTCAGATAGCGATATAGAGTGCCTCCAAAGGGATCTAGATACCTTACATGAATGGTCAGTAAATTGGCAGATGAAGTTTAACATTGACAAATGCAAGGTATTAAAGATAGGGAAGATGCAAACAAATGTTAAATATAAACTAGCTAATTTAGAATTAGAAAATTCAGACTGCGAGAAAGATCTAGGTGTGTTTGTTAGCAATGATTTGAAGCCTAGAAAACAGTGTATAAGCGTTCGTAATAAGGCAAACAGGATTCTCGGGTTCATCTCTAGGAGTGTGAGTAACAGAACTGCTGATGTTATCTTAAAACTTTACTTGTCATTAGTGAGACCCCATATGGATTATGCTGTCCAATTTTGGTGTCCTTATTACAGAATGGACATAGATTCATTGGAGAGAATTCAGCGTAGAATGACAAAAATGATCCATAATATTAGACATTTTCCGTATGAAGAAAGGTTGAAGAAATTAGGTTTACATTCGTTAGAGAGACGCAGAGTTAGAGGGGATATGATAGAGGTGTTCAAGTGGGTTAGTGGGATTAACAAAGGGGACATGACAAATGTACTAAAGCTCAGTGATAGCGAAAGAACTCGTACCAATGGTTTCAAATTAGATAAATTTCGTTTCAGAAAAGATATAGGCAAATATTGGTTTGGTAACAGAGTTGTAGATGGGTGGAATAGGCTACCAAGTGATATAGTGGGATCAAGAACGATAGGGAGCTTAAGAAAAAATTGGATAAGCATATGGACGAGAAGGGTTGGGTGTGAAGGGGGATCAGCCGGGTTGGGCCAATCAGCGCTCTGCAGACCCCCGTAATCCTACGTTAATCTCTAACCGGTTTGGTAAGATGATCCTCAGGGTATTAGAGTGTTGAGCCTATAATTGGGCTTTGTAATTGGGGTTGTGTGGGACAGGGATCTGCCTTGCTTAGGCCAATCGGCTTTCTGCAGACTCCCATTTTCTTATGTTCTTATGTTCTTATGTTCTTATGGGTTGGGTGTGAGGGGGATCTACCAGGTGTGGGCCAATCGGCGTTCAGCAGACCCCGTAATCTTGTGATAATCCCTGACCGTTTTGGTGGGGGCAGTACTCAAGGTATTAGTGAGTTGGGCCTATAATTGGGCCTTGTAATTGGGGTTGTGTGGGACAGGGATCTGCCTTGTGTGGGCCGATTGGCTTTTTGCAGACTCCCATTTGCTTATGTTCTTATGTTCTTATACTTAAGTGCATTCGATAGCTTCCGGGTAAAGTCGCCAAGAAAATGGGATAAAATATTTCGAAGCTTATTTTATGTAATTACTTTGCTTGTAGTGCTGCTACTTGTCGATGTCTATTAATATCTTCCCTAGCGTGATTATCAGAGCAGGAAAACGGTACACATTGGCAGACGAAACTATTTTAGCAAAGAATTAATGCTGAATAACCCGTACACATGGCTTCAAACTAGATAAATGCCACATTAAATTAAAAAACAAAACAAACATAGGTAAGCATTGGTTTGTGGCTATGTAGAATAGATTGGATAGTACTTTAATCAGCCCAGAAGAGGTGGAATGTTGCAAACGTAATTTGGATAGTTATATGAATGACATTGGTTGGGTGTGAAAGGGATCTGCCTCATGTCAGCCGGTAGGTCCAGATTTCCATGTGCATATGTTCTCGGAAAATTAATATTATTCCTGCGAAGGTGGATCTTCACACGCACACACGGCAGGATTAAGTTGTCATCAAAATTGCCGTAAAAATCAGCGTGTGACTGTGCCTTACGGGTGACAATGGGTAGAAGAGTTAGATTTTAAGGCTCGAGCCCTCCATAAAGGATAACATCAGTGACACCTCTCCAGCACACACTATACAGTACATACATACCCTGCAGCTCTAACGTCTCTCACTCCCCCGCCAGTCTTGTGTATACCTTTAACCCTTTCAATCCAATGACGCCATGTTTGTGTTACTTTAGCTAGGCCTACACTGTATAACATGTGCTTTTAAATGTAGCAACAACTTTTATTACGCACATTACTTGCATTACATTTGGACACAATGTACACACTATACAGTGTAAAAAGCAGAGGAAAATTCAAGCACAATTTGGATAGTCATATGAATGGCATGGGTTGGGTGTGATAAAGATCTGCCTTGTGTGAGCCTGTATGCCTTTTACAGATTTTCCTATTCTTATCTTCTTGACTTCTGCGAAGGTATGCCACTTACAAATAACCTGTAGACATGGCAGATATTTCCAAAGATTACTAAATATTGTCCAAAATGCTATAGTTCACCTTATCAAATATCACCCAATTCATCATTGTCAATTTCCAAAATTACCCCCATGCGCAATAATATTAGGAGGCTAGGTTCCTTATAAAATTATATATACGCAATTTTGTGATATTGATGAATACAGAGTAACATCACTCAGAGTACTTACAGCATAATTATAAACATAATACCGCCCTGGAGCCTTGCGTATAAGTGAGTATCTATCTATCTATCTGTATGCTCAGGCCCAATCCCCATTGTTTCGATTTTTTTTTCTATTGTATTCTATTTTTTTTTTTCCTTTTTTCTTGGTGGTGGCCGACTCTAGACAGAGCAAGAACAGAGAAAACATTTAAAAACAACATAAAACAACGAACAAACACAGAATAAAACACAAATTCACACACATCTAGGTCACCCATATAGGTGAGTTTATAGAGAGCATAAATGCAAAGCGTTCGGGATTCTGCACCCTTGACTTTGCAAACAAACTTTTCGAAAGGGCTACTTTGGTAGTGGGAGGCGTGAGGGAGGGTGGGGGTCGCATTAAGGGGACATGGGCCGCTTTTTTAGATCCATTTCTCCCTCATGTTTAGCTTAATTAGTTTTCAGATGTTAATATTTTTGCCCCATTAGATAGTCGATTTTAAGACTTCCCGCCCAATTTCTTCGTCAATATTTGGACCTTTCGTGCTATTTAGGTGTCGATTTCTTCCCTGGCGAACGATAGTGAGCCTGTAAATTTGGAAGAACTGGCCTTCGGCCGGAACATTTATCTACCGAAAAATGTACAAATTAATCTAGAAGGGGGATCTAATGGATGTTTTTTTTAATTTGATGGAGGTCTAGGGAGGAAACTAGAAAAATAATGAATACATGCAAAACAAAAAGGGACTTATACCCTGTTCCAAATAGGTATTCCAGAAATCGTGAACCCTAACCTCTGTAACTCAATAAGGGCTAGAGTCCAACAGGCTGTAACCTCACCTATTCCCTGGCTGATCCTTCCCAAATGGTAGAAATGTTAGGTCGATAACTCTAGTCGCTTGTAAGGTATAGAGGTTAATGTTCAAGCATTTTGGCCTACTTATTAGGAACAGGGTATAACATGGCTGTGTTTTCGTGCTGGAAGGGGATTATCAGCTGTGTGGGGACGTGGGTGGGTATAACAGTTTCGGGTGGAGGTAAAACTGGTGTTATACGTGGAATAAAAGCTAAATTGGCAGTGGCTTGAAGCAGGGGTGTATGTAGCATTAAGAGAAGATGGTTCACTTTTTAGGCGATTTTTGCATGTATTCATTATTGTTCTAGTTTCCTCCCTAGACCTCCGTCAAATTTATAAAAAACATCCATCAGATCCCCCTTCTAGATTAATTTGTATATTTTTTCGGTAGAAAAATTTCCCGGTTGAAGGCCGGTTCTTCCAACATTACAGATTCACTATCGTTCGCCAGGGAAAAAATCGACACCTAAATAGCACGAAAGGTCTAAATATTGACTAAGAAATGGGGCGAAAGGCCTTAAAATCGACTAACTAATGGGCCGAACGTCTTATAATCTCAAAACTAGTGGGGCTAAACATTAGGGAGAAGGGGGTCCAGAAAAACGGCCAGCCTCCCCTTAAGTTCGTCTGTTGAGCACGTCCGTATTTCCTGGACCAGCCTTTGTATCGGTGCATCCCTCGGGAGCTTTAGTTTAAGGGGGGGGGGGGGGAAGGAGGATGACCCGGTTTTCTGGACCACTTTCTCCCTCATGTTTAGCCCCATTAGTTTTCAGATTTTAAGATGTTTGCCCCATTAGTTGATCGATTTTAAGACCTTTCGCCCCATATCTTCGTCAATATTTAGACCTTTCGTGCTATGTAGGTGTCGATTTTATCCCTGGCAAACGATAGTGAGCCTGTAATGTTGGAAGAACCGGCCTTCGGCCTGGAAATTTTTCTACCGAAAAATGTACAAATTAATCTAGAAGGGGTATCTAATGGATGTTTTTAAAAATGTGATGGAGGTCCAGGGTCCAGGTCCACTGTATACGACCAAGACCAAGGCTAGAAATACATTATGTTAAGGGGAGATATCCACTTGAGGGACGTTTTTCTTGACCCCTTTCTCCCTCATGTCTAGCCCCGTTGCTTTTGAGATTTTAAGACGTTCGCCCCATTAGTTTTGCGATTTTAAGAACTTTCACCCCATTTATGTCACTTTTAAGACCTTTCATCCCATTTAGGTGTCAAATTTTTCCTGGCGAGCGATAGCGAGCCTGTAATTTAAGAGGAACCGGCCGTCGGCCGGGAAATTTTTCTACCGAAAAATTTACAAATTTATCTTGAAAGGGGGTCAAGGGAGTGTAATTTCAAGCTTGATGGAAGTCTAGGAAACACACTAAAAACCTCCCCTTAATACAGCCATCGAAATTTAATACTCATGGAATTTAATACTCATGGAATTTAATACTCATGGAATTTAATACTCATGGAATTTAATACTCATGGAATTTAATACTCATGGAATTTAATACTCATGGATTTTAATACTCATGGAATTTAATACTCATGGAATTTAATACTCATGGAATTTAATACTCATGGAATTTAATACTCATGGAATTTAATTCTCGTGGAATTTGCTTTGTTAGACATAATTATGCATGGTCTTATTATTGATTTACTTCATAAATCTTCTTACATAAATACTCTTGCATTATGAATCATATGAGGGGATGCGTAATAAGAACTTTATGTCTTTACTTCTTTGACCACAAGATCGATAATTCTGAATACTCATGGTGCACCCCGGATCCACACACTAAGTAGTGTGTGGATCCTGGGTGTACTCGTCAATGAGCATAATTGAAATAAAACATCAAATCCGGAATAAATAATAATTATTAATATTATTATAATAATAATGATACTATGTTAGCTGTAATATCAGTCTAGTCAAAGGCAATGTCTCGCTTTTTTTTTTTTTTTTTTTTTAAGCATCCTCTTGTCCTCTACACTTGACCTCTATAATCTGTACCTCCGGCCCCCCCCCCCCCCCCATCCCCTCCCTGCTTGCCCGCCTCCCACGTGTTCCTGCACCTGGGGGAACGGCAATGACCTCAGTTAAGGGGAGACTGTTTGGTCTATTAATTCATTATTCATATATATTTTTAGTTTCCTCCCTAGACCTCCATCAAGCTTAGAAGGAAAACAAAACCTAGACCCCCCTTCAAGATAAAGTTGTACATATTTCGGTAGAAAAATTTCCCGGCCGAAGGCCGGTTCCTTTTTAAAATTGCAGGCTCGCTATCGCTCGCCAGGAAATAATCGACACCTAAATGGCACGAAAGGTCTTAACATTCACAACGAAATGGGGCGAAAGGTGTTAAAATCACCAAACTAATGGGCCGAACGTCTTATAATCTCAAAACTAGTGGGGCTAAACATTAAGGAGAAGGGGGTCCAAAAAAACAGTCTGCCTCCCCTTAATTCCCAGAAGTATCTCGGATTTACGGAGAAGCGCCTTATCTTCGGATAGATTTGTCCCATGCGGTTTCTTGTGAGTAAAAGGATTCATGGCTGGTTCACGTCGAGTAGAATCATGTTTGAAATTATAAAACAGGGGTTATATCACATGTTATACTCATATTTATCACATTATCTCCAGAATTATCGATATTTTGAACGTTGCGAAGAACGTTGCGGGGAAGCACGTGGGTGACGTACTTTTGGCCATCTCCCGCCCACACGACCGTCGCTCCGCCCACACCTGCCACACGCCGCACACGATTGGCTCCCGTTCCTGATGTTAGGGGTACCTCCGCCCTATTAGTTGAGACTTCGTAAGAGTGATGTACAGTAATATGGTTAATTTTAGCTATGTATTTATAAATTTAGTTGTCAATTAGCTTTCAAAGTTTAATAATATACTACTAAAAAGAAACTCCAAGTTCACATTATTTTCTATTAGTCCTAAAGGGAGGAACTAATTCCAGTAAAACTCCACAACCGCCAACTCTACGCTCCTCCCCCTTGGCCTGAATATAAACTCCGTGACTTACAAGTTTTCGACAGTAAACCGCGAAACATTGTGACGAGAAGGTGTGTGTGCTTTGTGCCAGGATGCCCGCAACTACGACAGAGAAGGTCGCTGCCGCTGAAAGGCGACGCACCAACAAACCCATAATGGAAAAGAAACGACGCCAGAGGATCAACGATTCTCTGAACCACCTCAAGAATCTAGTTCTCGAAGGACTTAAAAAAGACGTGAGTTCAGCGACTGATTTTGTATCTAAATATTCGAATTTATATGTTATAACGTAGATGTTTTGATTTGTTTTCTTTTTCCGAGGGCTAATAAATAGGCATTTCGAACTATCAATGTGTCCAACTGTATTGTGATTGTTTCCAGTTAGGCTATTTAGCATCTTGGTTATATTTCGCATACCCTATACAGTAACGTGTTGCTATCCATACAACGCCTGCCAATCAATGTATCTGGAGTCTAAGGTCTAGTCTAAAATGTTAATGCGAAGCCGAAACGTTAATACATTCAAATATTGATAAACGTTTTGTTTATCAATAATTTATTATAAAACTGAATTCATGAAACACTGACAAAAAAAACGTGATTAGTTCCAAGGTTGCTATTTTGTGTTGGCTCTTGTAACTTTTACTACACCGGTCTATGTCTACTTGCTGACTAATGAAAATGGATCTAATGGAAAACATGACTATTTGCTTCATTGTCTTCAACCACAATATTCTTCATTAATGTTGCTTGTAACGAGATAAATCACTATTAAATTTCAGTTTAAGCGAATTGCACTCCTGTTGGTCGGTATTATAATGATATTGTGAGATACTAATTAACATTGATTCCCATTCAATGATATAAGTATAATTATATTAAAATTACAAGAAACGGTTGTAATCAGCTTGTGAACTAAATACGAGCCACATGCAATTACAACAGACGGTTTCATGCAACACAGGAAATATACGCGAAACATGTAACCTTTATAATTTGTTTGTGTTCATTTTAGTCGTAAACTTAGGTATTTTAAAATTAGTAACCGACACCAATGCAAACAATAAAGTCCAGAATTGTTGCCAATTTAAAATAAAGTCGTGTGGGTTTTTGATCATGCCTGAACCGACTAATTTGATGATTATTTCCTTAAACTAATATTAATATGTTATACAGTGGAAGTGTTAATGACTATATTTTATATTAGCCTATGCTATTTTATTTAGAGTTGAAGTATGGATGTAATTTCTATGCAATATTTTATAGTTATAATTTATTTAAATTATAAAGAGTTCATTACTGTTATTAGTCTAACGCGTTTTTATATAACTAAGTGTAAATAAGACAGCTTTATGAACAAAAATACTATAAATTCAAAATAACTGGTTAATGATTGGCGTTTTCACTAGCTTACTCAGGCTAACACTTAATTGCCAGAGCTATGAAGACAATGCTAATAAGTGTTCCTCTTGATTGTGGTGCTTTGTATCCACCTTTGCTAACTTAATTCGAAAAGCGTACTCCAGTTTTGATCTTGCCATTTTAAATATTGTTTTCACTGTCTACCGAGTGTCATGTTTTAACATCATCAATAAGGACAATTATTGCGGTCGTTATCAGATAGAAACATTATTCTAGAACAATCAAATTCATATTTTGTATTTTTCACACTCTTACACAAACATAACAACCAACTAATGATTCTCCTTTTCTTTGCAGCCGTCACGATACAGCAAGCTGGAGAAGGCGGACATCCTAGAGATGACAGTACGACACGTCCAATCACTGCAACGTCAGGAGAACATCCCGCCCATGCGCGCGCCTTCAGTTGACCCCGCAGCCAAGTACAGGGCAGGGTTTGGTCAGTGCGCGGCCGAGGTCACCAAATTCCTGGAGGGAGACAACACCTTGAACAGCGTACAACGCTCCCGTATACTGGTGCACCTGTCTGACGTCATGACGGGGCTGCACAACCCAACCGACAGGACTAGCGGGCCCGCTGATGCACCTGTTCAACCACAACAACAACAAGCAAACAGCAGAGTCGACCATAGCCTCTCTCAGCTTTTCACTGGCACGCAACATCAGAATTTCGACTCCTTGTTGGTCCGCGGGGCGCCCTACGTCCCCGCACAGGTGCTCACTGGACCAATGGGCTTCGTTTTACCCCCCGGAGTGTCCCCAGGAGAGCTAAACCGTGCCGAGGAATTCCACGCTACATCCGAAGAGTTTCATCATCACGTGCCACCTACCCCTCCCCACAGTTCCGCCTCCGTCTCACCTTCACCTTCATCTTGTTGCAGCCCTTCACCTTGCCGGAGCCCCTCCCCTCAGCCTTTGGATCTTGCCCCAGTCCGTCATAGTAATTCTAACCCTCCTCCACCTCCTCCCGTTCACCCTGTCTCGCATCCTTTCTCTCACCGTCTTTCACCTTCTCTTTATTACCCCCCTCACGCTATGTATCCTTCTCACTCTGTCTCTCCACCTCTCCCTCACTCACACTCTGTCTCTCCTCTCCATCATTCACACTCTCCCCCTCCCTCTCGCCACCCACCTCACCACCATCACTCCTCCATTCCCTCTCACTCTCGTTACCCACCTCCCGCTCATTCCCTCCTCCCTCCTCCTCCTGCTGGTCACTCTCACTCCCCCCCACACCCCCAAGACGACGACAACTGCTGGCGCCCCTGGAGGAACCACCTTCAGCAGTATTAATCCTTTGATTATCATGACGCATGTTGGCAGTTTATGATGGGCATCACTAGAAGATTGTTTGCAATTTAGGAAGGATCTGTGGGAATCATAAGGGTAAAGACTCAATTAACCCACTGACTTCCATATACCCTGCCTAATATGAATAAAATCGTCTAATAATAACCAAAAAACATATATGAAATGTGTCACCGTATCTTGTAAGGTTAAATGGAGTGTTTGTAGCGAGACATTTGGCCGCTTGCTCCTCGGCCAATTACAAATGACAAAGATACAAACTATAATTATCTCTATTGACATCCTTCAATACATTGATACCGTTTTTATTATTATTCTGGGTAACCTTAGATGACCACAAATTATTATCAGCAATACGATTTTTTTGACATGACACCATTAATAGCATTTATATCAAGATACAATAATTCATATATGTTTCTTCTCAGTGATTTTATATATGGAAATACAAAATATATAGTTACTAGTTTGATATAAATAAATACATTGATCATATGAATTAATTAGTACTTAACAAAATGCACTAATTACATTTTTACCAATTCATCTGTTCGTATATAAGATTACAGAAAGGGAAGACCTTGCATGCACGGCTGACACATAGGCCTACATGATAAGAATATATATTATTTTCCCGCAAAATATCACTAGGCAGACATGATATTTAGCTTAGGGATTACCTGCCTAATAATTAGTGAAATAAAGTCACTGTTTTGATTCCACATTAGTCACTCTGTTGTATAAATCGTCTAATGGTGTATAGAATAATGTAATAAATCGTCATCGTACCGTACTGAAAGGTTTATGCCAAAGTTCAAATTCTGTTAATAGTTTTGAGTATTATAGGAGTTTTTTTCCTTGCATATCATTTCTTAGAAATGCCATTTACAATGAATATTGCAGTTCATATTTTGCAAGTAAACCAAGGGTTCCAATATGCAATATGTATAGCTGTTATCATATTTTACTAGTTTGTTTAGTAGCTTACACTGTAAACAAATTAACAGGTATTGGTAACGTAAAGGTGTTTTTCGCTTTATCTACTCAACTTAAACGATTAAACACTATTTAAGTGCACCATTTTTGTTACAATGAAGGTGTTTATGTTTACAGTGTATTTAATGTTTGCAAATAATGAGTTGTTTATGTGTTAGCCAACAAAAAC
The DNA here is from genome assembly GCA_032716605.1 of Paralithodes platypus. Taxonomy (NCBI): domain Eukaryota; kingdom Metazoa; phylum Arthropoda; class Malacostraca; order Decapoda; family Lithodidae; genus Paralithodes; species Paralithodes platypus. The sequence continues at coordinate 6,108,608 of CM064513.1, read as the reverse complement.
CCTTAGGCCTCGCCTCTACAACCATAGTACAAAAGAAGCACAACAAAATAATGAGAGAATCATTATATATACGGTACATATCATACTATAGTCTATCTTATCTAGTGTTAAGGAGGCCCACTTGTAGTTGGGATATACAGAGTCTGTGATATGTTGGATTAGACTGGGCATTTATCCCAGACATGTGAGACAGTACAAATGTTAATAAACTGTTCAAAATATATGTCTTGATTTTATTTATAACCACAGTGTAATGTTTTGTATATTTTAAAAATAATGTTTTACAGTTTATATAAGACGATTTTACACAACTTAGAAATGATCTGTGCGACCTCCTGACTTCCATATATTATCCTTCCTAATCGGAATAAAATCGTATAAAATTAGCCGGAAAAGAAATTACGCCATCGTATCTTGAAAGGGTTGATTGATATTGGAGACTATAGTAACAGAGATCGGCCAACCTCCGCCATCTTGGTTCCCACTGGTGATATTGTTCTCTCTTAAGGGAAGGCAGTTGGTTTTCGAGTCCTCCTCACTCATATTAAGCCCTATTAGTTATGAGATCTCAATACATTCGCCCCATTAGTTTGGCGATTTTCAGGCCTTTTGCCCCATTTATTTGCCAATATTAAGACATTTAGGTGTCGATTTCTTTCCTGGCGAGCGATAGCGAGCCTGTATTTGAAGAGGACTCGGCCGGGACATTTTTCTATCGAAAAATGTACACATTTATATAGAAGGTGGGGATCTTGTGGATGTTTATATAGAAGGTGGGGATCTTGTGGATGTTTATATAGAAGGTGGGGATCTTGTGGATGTTTATATAGAAGGTGGGGATCTTGTGGATGTTTATAGAAGGTGGGGATCTTGTGGATGTTTATAGAAGGTGGGGATCTTGTGGATGTTTATATAGAAGGTGGGGATCTTGTGGATGTTTATATAGAAGGTGGGGATCTTGTGGATGTTTATAGAAGGTGGGGATCTTTTGGATGTTTATATAGAAGGTGGGGATCTTGTGAATGTTTATATAGAAGGTGGGGATCTTGTGGATGTTTATATAGAAGGTGGGGATCTTGTGGATGTTTATATAGAAGGTGGGGATCTTGTGGATGTTTATATAGAAGGTGGGGATCTTGTGGATGTTTATAGAAGGTGGGGATCTTGTGGATGTTTATATAGAAGGTGGGGATCTTGTGGATGTTTATATAGAAGGTGGGGATCTTGTGGATGTTTATATAGAAGGTGGGGATCTTGTGGATGTTTATAGAAGGTGGGGATCTGGTGGATGTTTATATAGAAGGTGGGGATCTTGTGGTTGTTAATAGAAGGTGGGGATCTTGTGGATGTTTATATAGAAGGTGGGGATCTTGTGGATGTTTATATAGAAGGTGGGGATCTTGTGGATGTTTATAGAAGGTGGGGATCTTGTGGATGTTTATAGAAGGTGGGGATCTTGTGGATGTTTATATAGAAGGTGGGGATCTTGTGGATGTTTATATAGAAGGTGGGGATCTTGTGGATGTTTATATAGAAGGTGGGGATCTTGTGAATGTTTATATATAAGGTGGGGATCTTGTGGATGTTTATATAGAAGGTGGGGATCTTGTGGATGTTTATATAGAAGGTGGGGATCTTGTGGATGTTTATATAGAAGGTGGGGATCTTGTGGATGTTTATATAGAAGGTGGGGATCTTGTGGATGTTTTTTTTAAAGTTTGATGGAGGTTTAAAGAGCAAACTAAACCCCCTCCTTAAACCATTGAGCCGAACCAGTAAATTATGCTGCACAATACCGTCTCAGCTCTTACACTCAAATATACCCATGATATAACATTTGGGAATAGTGGTGTGGGATACTGTATATAGTTTCGTTTTTAACAAGGGAGATATTAATAAGATATTGGAGCTAAACGGCGAGAACACCCGTTCAAATGGCTTCAAATTGGATAAGTTCCGCTTTAGAAAAAGATAGAGGTAATCATTGGTTTGGGAATAGAGTTGTTGTATGGAATAGATTGCCTAGTGCAGTGATTAGCTCAGGAACGGTAGACAATTTCAAGCGCAAACTGGATAGTTATATGGGTTGAGTGTGAATGGGATCTGCCTCGTGTGGGCCAGTCGGCCTTATGCAGGTTTCCAGTTTCTTATGTATGGGGACAATTATTACTTAAATTTTGCTCTCTCTCTCTCTCCTCGCCACCTAAGTCCTGAGAACACTGGAATAAATGTGGAACTATTTATTTTTATTTATTTATTTATTTATATATATATATATATATATATATATATATAATAACACTTATAATAGACTGTATATGAATATGGGTCACCAGAAAATGCCGCATTGATGGTAACAATGTAGTCTATGATCTATTGTTAGATCAGATATTTAGACCCCTATTCCCTGTAACTCAAAAACAAGTTGGATTAATTATGCTGTAAATAAATTAATATCCATACCTATTCTTTGACCGGCTTTTTCCTAATGGTAGAGATAATAGCTAGATTTTTCTTTCTTTTTAAGTTAAAGAGGTTAGCGGTCAATATTTTTGGCGTAATTTTATAATGAATGGATTATATTTGACCTTCAAGTCATTCATACTACGCAATTAACTCTACGGACTGAACACATATACAATGGGATCCAACCCGAGGCAACACCGTATAAAATATCCGTATAATGAGGGACAGGAGAAACCATATAGGTGTTGATTTCCCCCTGGCAAGCGACAGCAAGCCAGCAATTTAGGAGAAATTGCCCTTTGGTCGGGACATAATTTCAATCGATTTTTTTTAGTTTTTCCTTGAAAGGGGTCTGGAAGCGTTCTTCCTTTTTCATGTATATGAGTGAGACAAAAGGCAAAACTGTCTGTAACAAGTGCCCCCCCCAAAAAAAAAATATATATATATATATATACTGTATATATATACATATAGTTGAAAGACTGAAAGAGCCACATTCAAGTTACGTTAACTGATTTAGGTGTGTTGGAAGGAAGTGTGGTGTGTTTGTGAGACTGACCTGTTTACTCTTTGTACGTGAGACAAAAACAGTGAGGGGAGCCAGGCAAATTAAACCATTCCAGCAATTCCTTATCAAATGCGTTATTATTATTTTTTTTATTATTATTCATTAGATATTTTTATTTATATAGGCCCTATATATATATATATATTTTGTTTTTTTTTTTTTTTGTTTTTTGGGAGGGGGGGCGTTTTCCAATAGTCTAGGGAGCAAACTAAAACCACGTACTGTAGTTCGAACATGTCTAAATCAATCAAAGCCCTCAATAATAATATACATAATCATAATAACCTCCTGAATGTTGTACCAGAGAGTGTTATATATAGCTGACATAGAATCCATCCCATCCTGCCCTGGAGACTCACCACTCATTTAAAGGGGTGAGGGTTTATTTATTGCTCTCTATATATTGATTTATTAATATTCAAGTTTCCTCCCTAGACCTCCATCAAGTTTTAAAAATACGTCTCCATCATCCCCCTTCTAGATATCTTTTTAATTTTTTCAAAAACAAAAATGTATCCCCTGTTAAAGTACAGGCTCGGTATCATTCGCCAGGAAAAAAATCGACACCTAAATTGCAGGAAAGATCGTAATATTTACAAAGAAATGGGACAAAAAGTCTTAAAATCTCCAAAGTAATGAGCCGAACGTCTTATTATATGAAAAATAATGGGAATAAACATGAGGGAGATGGGGGTGTCAGATACCCCCCCCCCCCCTTAATCTGATAGAGCTATGTGCAAAAAAAAATTGTCAATAAAGTCTGCTGCTCATACGGTGTTGATTGTCAAGTTATGTTTGATTTAGTTATTATCACTAAATGTTTATAATAGCCTGTCAATATAGTCCGTTCATTCTAGCTTGGGCAGAAATGGTAACCCCTAACCTCTCATAACTCATAAAGGACTAGAGTAATCGTTCTAATATTTCTACATATTTGGACGACTTGGCTAGGGTATATATGTATAAATTGACAGCTCATTTGTTCTAGCCCTTTTTTAAATTACAGAGGTTAGAGGTTAAGATTTTTTTTTTTTTTAACCGACGGTAAATTACAAAGTTCTCAACCAGATCTCTCAGTTATTTTGAAGATGTTGTAGTGGAATATCGTGTTAATTATATAAACGTGGTCTTAATATGATGCAGAGATATAGTGGTTTCATATTTTTCCAGTAAGTATCGATAAATTAGCTGCTAAGGGATTCAATTTACCGTCAGATGAAATGAAACCGAGTATAGTTATTTGTCATAAAATAGTCCAGTTAGCATCCATTTGCTCGAGCTTTAATCTAATGTATTAATTTCAGTCCCAACACCAAACACCTCCCAATGTAATTAATGAAAGCATTGAATTCGAACTTGGGTTACCATATCTTAAACACCAACCATTACACCATCAATACAGTTTATAGGGTAAGAACATGACTACGATTTTATATTCATTAATCGAATACTGGATATCAATCTAATCGTGTACTCAGACCCAACTGCACACTGAATAGCGTAATGTTTAAGTAAAAGGAAAACACATTTTGATATTTGGCAGAAATTATTATCAAGGTCTTAGATGAACTAGTGATTTTCACTGAACAGCTTAAAGAGTGTAGACAGAGAAACTGAATTGGGAGTAACAATATCGAGTAACCTAAAACCGAGTCAACAATGTTCAGAAGTTGTTAAGAGGGCAAACAAAATAATTGGCTTTATAAGCAGGTCATTTGAGCATAAATCCAAAGATGTAATCATAACTCTTTGCAATTCCTTAGTCCGCCTTCTCCTGTAATATTGCGTTCAATCCTGGTGCCCTTATTACCAAAAAGATATAAACAAGCTAGAACGAGTTGAACGCAGAGTTACTAAAATTATACCTTGCCTATAGAACATATTAAATCAGATTAAGAGGCGACTTAATTCAAGTGTTCAAAATCATCATAGGCATAGACAATAAGAATTGTAATAAATAATTCACAATCGCCCAATCAAATTACACACGGGGAACAGTTGCAAAATGATTGGCAAATCTTTTAACTCGCACGAGTTTAAGAATTTCTTTTTCAATCGACTTGTCAACTTGTGGAATGGCTTCCCCGAGATGTCATAGACTGCAGCACCATTGATTCGTTTAAACTTCGCCTAGACAAACACCTTGCCTTAAATCCACGACTGACTGCATTTGTAAATGTATAAAGTTGTTTTTGTTTTCTAACAACTGTCCCCTACTAACATCTCTTAATCCTGTCACGAACATTTGTCCCATGGCAGTCTTCCCTTTCCATTTTTCTTTTATCCACTCTAAACCACTGTTTAACATTATTTTGACCATCAGTGTTTTGGAGGGCAAGCAGCCTTGAGGGATCGCTGGACCTCTTGTTGCTTGATTTCATGTGTACACCTTTGGTGTAAGGTGATTGTCAAATGGCCTTAAATTACAAAAGAAAGACCTGGTGTTGGGCGATCAGCTAAAACCATACAGCCATCAAGTCGGCCCCTTAGGAAAGTAGGCCCCTTGTCACATAAACCTACCCCACTCTGTAATCAATGGCCGTCCTTTGGATCAGAACGGCCACAACCCTAAGCAGCCACACTCCTGAAAGGCCACACTCTTATTATTATTAATATTGTCTTCTATGTGGATGAGGGAGAAAAAGGGCAAAACTGCCAGTGACGAGTGCCTCCCCCAGAGTTGAAAGAGTGACAGGACCAAAATCAAGGACTGTTCGAGCAAAATGTCTGGGCACACTCGTAACGGCCCCAATAACCCAAATTCCCATAGTCTCCTAACCTACAGCATACACTCTTTAAACTTAACCTAGGATTGTGGTCGTTAGGAATATGGCTGTTTAGGATTGTGCCCATTTAGGATTGTGGTCGTTCAGGATTGTGCCCGTTTAGGATTATGGCCGCTTAGGAGTGTGGCTGTGTTGACCGTCTTCCCATAAACCTATAGCCCTCTATAATCAATGACCGTCTTGCGAGTGGCCTACCCCTTCAACCCTAGCCTACACTGTAGTATAAGGTGTGTGCAATAAAGGACACATCAGCTGTAACTAAAGAAAACATTATAAACGTCTTTATTAGAATTGTTCGTACTCATTTGAACACTAACAAATCTGGTACGTATATTTGGTGTCCTTATTATCATTGTTCGTAATAATTCGAACACTAACAAAACGGTACGCAAAATAAGGGCTTTTATTGTAATTGTTCGTAATCATTTGAACGCTAACAACACTGGTACGCTTAATTTGTGTCTTATTATCATTGTTCGTAATAATTTGAACACTAACAAATCTGGTACGTATATTTGGTATCTTTATTGTATTTTTTCGAACAATTTGAACCCTCTATTCAAGTTTGATATTAATTTTATGGCTTAAAATATATAAGTGTTGGGAAATTAATGTCAAATCGGCCAGGCTTTCATTAAGGTGTTTAAACTCATACTCTTAAAACGTGTACCAGTAGTGTCTTATACTGTACACAAGACAGTTACATGGTACTAGAGCTCTTTCTTAAGCTGAATTTAATAGACAGGAGGTAGATAGTATTCAATTAGGATACAAATAAAGAAGCAAACATTAAAACTCTACAAATCATATACAGTACCCAACCCCATTTAGCGTATAATTTCTGGATAGGTCACCTCACTTTAGATATGACAACACCAATGGATATGAACACTATGTAAGGAGGAGCACTTTATTGGCAACGTTTCGCAGATAGCTACGTTAGTTACCTGAAGAAGCTATCTGCGAAATGTTGTCAATAAAGTGTTTCTCCTCATATGGTGTATATAATTATTAATTCTGTCAACTTTTCAAACTTAATTTAAGGGGGGAGGGTTTGTCAGATTGTTAGACATTCAGCCCATTAGTTTGGCGATTTTAAGACCTTTCACCCCATTTCTTTGTTAATATTAAGATCTTTTGTACATTTTAGGTTTCGATTTCTTTCCTGGCGGGCGATAGCGAGCCTGGAATTTAGGAGGAACCGGCCTTTGATCAGGAAATTTTTCTACCGAAAAATTTACACAGTATTTTTTTTAAACTTGATCGGGGTCTCCGAAGCAAACTAAAAATCTCCCCTTAATATGACAAACTGAATCTAGAAGCTGTTCAAAGAGAAACCCTACCTATATTTTCGGTGAGGTCAATCGAACATAGGGATTCGCTGAAGAGGATTACGGGGAGGTAGGTGGTATTTCTGGTCTCCCTTCTTCCTCATGTTTAGCCTCATTAATTTTCAGATTTGCTTTACGTTCAGCCCATTAGTTTACCGACTTTAAGACCTTTCGACCTATTTCTTTGTTAATAAGAAGACTTTTCGTGTCATTTAGGTGTCAATTTTTATTTCTGACGAGCGATAGCGAGCCTGTAATTTAAGAGGTACTGGCCTTCGGCCGAAACATTTATATATCGAAAAGTGCACAAATTTAAGTGTACAAATCTTGAAGGAGGATATTGGGGTGTTATTTTAAGCTTGATGGAAGTCTGGGGAGGAATCTATAGAAACAATATAGATAATTGAATGAGCTAATAAATACGCCCATCTCCCCTTAAGGCGTATTATTGAATGAGCTAATAAATACGCCCATCTCCCCTTAAGGCGTATTATTGAATGAGCTAATAAATACGCCCATCTCCCCTTAAGGCGTATTATTGAATGAGCTAATAAATACGCTCATCTCCCCTTAAGGCGTATTATTTTGAGAGAAGATGCTTAACCCCTTTTGTACCTGCGACGCCTTTATAATTTTATTCTGGCTATTTATTGAAGATTTTGTGCAGTTTAAGAAGGATCAGTTGTAGTAAAAAGGGTTAACTGATATAGTTCGAAGCCTGTTAATTGCTTGAGGCCCTTTTTAAGCTGAATAAAATCGTCTAATAGTAGCCAGAATCAAGTTATCAGGACGACACCGGTACTGAAAGGGTTAATGCGTACTATATTGAGATGTTTAAGAAACTATACAGTAAAAGTATAACATTTGAGGTGAAGCCATTGATTTCGGGGGCTGATGAGTGATTGGTGCTTCTGAATGCTTGTGTGCTTGTTTTTTTGTGAGCGAACTGTTATGTGTTCTTCTCCTGTCACCTCTTTTTCCTTTCTAGAGTCTCTTGCTGATCCTCCCTACCCCTTGTGGGAGTAGGGTCTGGCTACTGACTGACTGGAGATTTTTGCACTGATATCGGAAACTAGACTGGTGATAGATGACTTTAGGTAATCGACAAATATTAAATGTTAACCTCACAATCTGCCAGACCAGTTTTGAGTGAAAAAGCGCTCGTGTGTTACCAGCTTTATACAGTAAATAATAAAATACAAATAACTAATATATATAATACCTGGATTATCGACAGGTACCACGTCAGTTTCCCACGGTAAGTACAAGTGTCCAGACAACCACCACCACCACCAGTAGTAGGCATCGAACCTAGACCAACACAAACCGGTTACCACCATTCACCTCAGAACTGGGAGGTTTGTTTTTATTTCCGGACCCCCTTTTCCTTAATGTCTAGCCCCATTAGTTTTGAGATTTTAAGATGTTTGCTCCATTAGTTTGGGTATTTTCTGACATGTGCCATTCAGGTGTCGATTTTATCCTGGCGAGCGATAGCGAGCCTGTAATTTAGGAGGAACCGGCCTTCGGCCGGGAAATATTTCTACCGAAAAATTTAAAAATTTATCTCAATGGGAGGTCTTGGGGGGGGGGGTATTTTTTTAAGCTTGATGGAGGTCTTGGGAGGAAACTAAATAATATAATATAATATAATATAATATAATATATATATATATATATATATATATATATGTAAACCAATGAACAACCTGCCTTTTGTCTCCTTCATACACACAGAACACACACAAAAGACAAGTAGCCAGACCACCAGTAGCAGTAGGCATCGAACCCATAGCACTCCAAACCGGTCAGCACTATTCACCACAAAACTGGAAATGATGGCCGAGAGATCAATACTAAGGCGCAGTAAAAGAACAGGTTTACCTCTCTCTCTCTCTTTGTCTCCCTACTTCACACCGCGAGTGGAAGGGACAGACGATGCTCGAGTCACACTGGCAATTTTGCAGGACCCTTTTTTTTCCCGTCAATTTGGGGGCACTTTTCTTTTTTTCTTTTCTTTTTCTTATAAGTTCAATCTGCAGTATTTTTATTTTATTTTATTTGTTCGTATTATTTATTTTAGTAGTTCAATATACAGTTTGTAATTTAAAGTTTTACAAATCAAGCATGTTTCCATATTATGCAAGCCGTCTGGTAGCCGATATCAACGCAAAGTTATTCTGAAATTTTGGTATAGGTTGCCGGGCAAAAACACTTGTGTGATATACTGTACAGTACCATCTTCAAATAGGACGGGAAGGTGATGGCTGGATCACACGAGAGCTGTTTCCGCCAATATGTATAGACAACTTGAGGGATAACATTTCGGATTTTTTTTTTAAATACAGGATATATATATATATATATATATATTTTTTTTTTTTTTTTTTTGGGGGGGGGGGGTAGTAAAACAATTAAACCGATGGTAGATTTTACTGAGTGGCTGAATTGTTTAAAGCTTTAACTTATGAGGCTCTCGCATCTTTTAATTCAACAACATTGGATGATTATCATCCTAATAATTTTGAATCGACTACTTTATTTAACTTTGTACTTATGGAGAAGAAGAAGATAGCCATTTTGGAGACTTGGCAATATGAGAAGGAAGGATCATTAGTTGTTAAGCACATTATAGTTGTCTCAATCATTAGTTGTTGAGCACATTATAGTTGTCTCAATCATTAGTTGTTGAGCACATTATAGTTGTCTCAATCATTAGTTGTTGAGCACATTATAGTTGTCTCAATCATTAGTTGTTGAGCACATTATAGTTGTCTCAATCATTAGTTGTTGAGCACATTATAGTTGTCTCAATCATTAGTTGTTAAGCACATTATAGTTGTCTCAATCATTAGTTGTTGAGCACATTATAGTTGTCTCAATCATTAGTTGTTGAGCACATTATAGTTGTCTCAATCATTAGTTGTTAAGCACATTATAGTTGTCTCAATCATTAGTTGTTGAGCACATTATAGTTGTCTCAATCATTAGTTGTTGAGCACATTATAGTTGTCTCAATCATTAGTTGTTGAGCACATTATAGTTGTCTCAATCAAATTATCCTCCCTTCTTGCCTTACGAAAACATGTTGTTGTTGTTGTTTTTGTTTTTTTTAATAATGGGACAATCATATATTGTTGGGAGGTGATTTTGGCAAGAAATTACATTGAAATTGTCACGGCACAAGAACATAGTTATATTATTATTATTTTTGTTTTCTTTTGTGTATGGAGGAGACAAAAAGAAAATTGTTTGTAACGAGTGTCTTCCCCAAAGTTAAAAGAGTGACAGAGCCAAATTCAAGGGACGTTGGAGTCAAAATGCTTGGACACACGAAGTTTAAAGCAGTCTAAATCATAGGATGAAGGAAAGATTGATTGAGGGAGAGAGTTCCAGAGTTCACTTGTTGAGTAGAAGAAAGACAGAACATTTGCCAATTCTTGGGTTGTAGAGCTAGAAAGACTAGGAGTGGGACTGTGTTGACAAGCGGGTGCCTCGCATTCGCCGCAAGGGAGCACTGAGAGAGCTCTGAAGAACACTGATTGTTGTAATAGCGATAGAAGAGTGAAATAGATGCACCACTGCGGCGTGTAGAAAGATATTGTAGGGAACTAGTAAGAGGAAGCGAGTTGATAAGGCGAAATGCTTTTGATTCTACGCGTTCGAGAAGTGCGGTATGGGTGGAGCCTCCCCATACATGCGAACAATACTCAGTACAGGGGCGCACTGTGCCCCAATACAGAGCAAGAAGCTGTATGGAGGTGAAGAACCCACGGAGACGGTTGAGAACACTCAACTTCTAGGAAGCTGTATTAGCAAGAGTGGTAATATGATCTTTCCAAGAAAGGTCAGATGAAAAAAATACACCTGGAATGTTGAGAGAAGATGAAGGGTTGAGTTGTGTATTGTTGAAGAATATTTGATAGTCTTGTGGAAGATTGTGATGGAAAGATAGAGGGAGAAGCTGAATCTTTGAGGTGTTGGAAGTAACAAGATTTTCTCTGCCCCTGTCATTAATAAATTTAAGATCAAAAGATAGGCATTCTATGGCCTTGCCACGTTTGTTTTGGAGTGCTTGCATGTTGGGTTGATGTGAAAAAAAATTGTTGAATATTGTAAGGTAGAGTCATCAGCATATGAGTGGATGGGACTAGAGGTACAGTTGAGGAGATCATTGATAAATATGAGAAAGAAAATTCATGACAGGACAGAACCCTGAGGAACCCCAGAGTTGATAGGTTGAGGAAGTGAACGATGGCCGTCTACAACTATTAAGGGGTAGTACTAATCTACAAGAGCCTAGAACGATTAATGACACACTACAAGGTCAGTGCATGAATGTTATTCGGCATAATGCAAAACATTTAAATGTAAAGATGTTCGCCCCATTAGTTTGGTAATTTTAAGACCTTTCGTCCCATTTCTGTTTCAATTTTAAGAACATTGTGCCATCTAGGTGTTGATTTTTTACTTGCGAGAGATAGCGAGCGACAGCTGTAATTTAGAAGGAATAGGCCTTTGGCCTGGGCAACATTTTACCTAATAATGCACAAATGTATCTCGAAGGAGGGTCTTGGGGGTATTTCATGGAGGTCTAGGGAGGAAACTAAAAACAAAAATGGTAATAATAATAATAACATACAAATAGCAATATAATTCTCCCCTTAACCCCTTTAATGTAATGACGCCATCCACATTTTACTCTGGCTAACATTATGCCATTTTCATTCAGATTTAATTTTTCGGTAATCAGACATATACCTGCTGTCTCATTATTCCTCTGACTCCCATACGTCCTTTCCAAACTAAATAAATTATATTAATGATCATCAGAATAAAATTAAGAAAGACGTCAATGAACTGAAAGGGTGCATTTTTCTATGACGTAAATTCAAGCTGCCCATTGAGAGTGAAATGCAACTGGAGAGGGAAATGACCACTTGCGAGTTTTGAGCTATAAGGAAGATGGAGCCGTAAACATTGATTGTGTGTGTGTTGATTTGATTGTTATGTATCTTTATGTATTTATGTTTGCATTTGTATTTGCACTATAACCGTAATGTATACCATTCAGTACCAGTGACGGCCTTTCCATCACACTCTAGCAAGCAATATGTGATTTTACTCAACGTAGGGAGGATCTCTGACAGCTAAAAGGATAAATGAGATAATCTCTAGCATTTTAATTGTTTGAGTTCCTTTCTAAGCTAAATATAATTATCCAATATAGTGATAACGATGTAATAAATTGAATATATATATATATATGTATATATATATATATATATATATATATACAGTATATATATCTATATAAGGAAAAGGACGTTACCTGTACTGAAAAGGTTAAGTAGTCTGTAGCCTTGTAATTGTTTGAGATCCTTCCTAAGCTTAATAATATCCTCTAACAGTTTCCAGAATATAATGAAAAGGACGTCACCGGTACTGGAAGGGTTAGGTGGTAATTATGTTAAATATTGAGGCCTACAGCTCCAACTTCCTCATAGACCGAGACTGGCGAGTGGTCAATTAGAGGGATGGAAGTTGAAGAAGCGTAGCCGATCTATAATTATCATACATATTTCATAACAGATATGACCGGTCGGGAACGTCCCCTTTCCCTCTGTATTGTTAAGGGGGGTCACCGGCTTTTTTTTTTATCTTTCTCTCCTTTTCTCTCTTTCCCTGGCTTGCATTCATTCGGCCCCATTAAGCCAACTGTTTTAAGACATTTATCCTCATCCAGGTGTCGATTTCTTCCTGGCGAGCGATAGCAAGCCAGCATTGTATGGAGAAATCCGGCTTCGCCGGACACATTTTTCTATCGAAAAATTTACAAATTTAGCTTGCTGTCAAAACAATAATATATATATGCTGGCTCGCTACCGCTCGCCAGGAAAATATTGACACCTGGATGGGGGTAAACGTCTTAAAACAGTAGGCTGAATGGGGCCGAATAGATACAAGCCAAAGAGAGAGGGAGGGAAAGAGAAACAAAGCGAGGTGGGCTCCCTTAACGAGTATGCCAGAGAGGAAGGACACGACTTATAAGAACAAGGCATCGAAAAACATTAGCAGGGTGCCATTTGTTGATAATACAGTTCTGACGAGTGATAATGAGTGGGAGTTGCAAGGTCTGGTACTTATGTTTAGAATTGTGTATAAAGAAACAAATCTACCTGAAGATAGATTTGGGGAAGAGCAAGGTTATGGTCTCTGAAAGGGGTGCAGTCACAGAGTGTGAGGTAAGGTTGAGTGGTCAGGTTATTGAGAATGTCAGCTCATTTAAGAATTTGGGCAGTGTGATAAGTAAAGATGAGAGTATGGAGGATGAAGTTCGGGAGAAGGCACAACAATGAAAAAGGGTTGTAGGAACACTGAAAGACGTGACAAGGAATAGGGTGGTCAGCATGGAAGTGAAAAGTAATTGCATGATAGTGTGGTAATCCCGACATTGGCGTACGGTAGAGATCTTATAGTTATAAATTAGTTACTATAGGACCTCTAGCGTACGGGAGTGAAGCTTGGACGTTGTTGGAGAGACATAAATCAAGAGTGAGAGGGGTGGAAATGAGTTACTGTACTGGAGAAGTGTGCATGGAGTTACATGGAGAGATCGACAGACGAATGAGGAAATATGAAAGCGGTGTGGTATGTATGTGCTGCAAAGTGTGAAAAGGAACACTTTGAGATGATTCGGCCATGTGGAACGTATGGCGAAGAGAATGCCTAAGAGAGTGTACAAGAGTGAGGTGGAAGGGCACAGAGGAAGAGGGATACCCAGAGTAGGTGGAGGGATGGAGTTGAGAGGTATATTTGTGAAAGTGATGTTGGGTGGTCAGTATGGAAGTGAAGAAGTCCTTGCATGACAGTGTGGTAATCCCGCCACTGACCTACGGAAGCGAAGCATGGACGTTGGTGGAGAGACTCAGACCAAGAGTGAGAGGAGTGGAAAGGAGTTACTTGAGAAGTGCGTGCGGAGTTACATGGAGGGATAGACAGACGAATGAGGAAGTAAGAAGGAGGTGTAGTGTGGAGGTAGATGTGCTGGAAAGTGTGAAAAGGAACACCTTGAGATGGTTCGGCCATATGGAACATAAGAACATAAGAAAATGGGAGTCTGCAGAAAGCCGATTGGCCTAAGCAAGGCAGATCCCTGTCCCACACAACCCCAAATCAATTACAAAGCCCAATTATAGGCTCAACACTCTAATACCCTGAGGATCATCTTACCAAAACGGTTAGAGATTAACGCAGGATTATGGGGGTCTGCAGAGCGCTGATTGGCCCAACCCGGCTGATCCCCCTTCACACCCAACCCTTCTCGTCCATATGCTTATCCAATTTTATCTTAAAGCTCCCTACAGTTTTAGATCCCACTATAGCACTTGGTAGTCCATTCCACCCATCTACAACTCTGTTACCAAACCAATATTTGCCTATATCTTTTCTGAAACGAAATTTATCTAATTTGAAACCATTGGTACGAGTTCTTTCGCTATCACTGAGCTTTAGTACATTTGTCATGTCCCCTTTGTTAATCCCACTAACCCACTTGAACACCTCTATCATATCCCCTCTAACTCTGCGTCTCTCTAACGAATGTAAACCTAATTTCTTCAACCTTTCTTCATACGGAAGATTTCTAATATTATGGATCATTTTTGTCATTCTACGCTGTACTCTCTCCAATGAATCTATGTCCATTCTGTAATAAGGACACCAAAATTGGACAGCATAATCCATATGGGGTCTCACTAATGACAAGTAAAGTTTTAAGATAACATCAGCAGTTCTGTTACTCACACTCCTAGAGATGAACCCGAGAATCCTGTTTGCCTTATTACGAACGCCTATACACTGTTTTCTAGGCTTCAAATCATTGCTAACAAACACACCTAGATCTTTCTCGCAGTCTGAATTTTCTAATTCTAAATTAGCTAGTTTATATTTAACATTTGTTTGCATCTTCCCTATCTTTAATACCTTGCATTTGTCAATGTTAAACTTCATCTGCCAATTTACTGACCATTCATGTAAGGTATCTAGATTCCTTTGGAGGCACTCTATATCGCTATCTGAATCAATTGATCTCCCCATTTTAGTATCGTCTGCGAATTTACTTATCCTACTAGTTATACCTAAATCTAGGTCATTTATGTATATAAGAAACAACAGGGGACCTAATACCGATCCCTGGGGGACACCACTTTTGACTGCTCCCCTCTCTGACTTGGTACCATTTATGCTGACTCTCTGTTTCCTACCAATTAGCCATGACCTAATCCATCCCAACAACGCCCCACCTATTCCATGTGCCTCAACCTTTCTCATCAATCTCTCATGAGGGACTCTATCGAAAGCTTTACTGAAACCTAAATATATAATATCGTATGCCTTGTCATTATCTACTGCTTCATATACCTCTGAGAAAAAACTAAGCAAATTAGTAAGGCAAGAACGTCCCTGTGTGAATCCATGCTGAGAAGAATTGATTAAGTTAAATGTTTCTAAGTGGTTTCTCATTTTCCTAGCAATAATTGACTCTAGTAGCTTTCCTATGATTGAAGTGAGACTAATGGGACAGTAATTGGATGCTATTGATTTATCACCTTTTTTGAAAATCGGAACTACATTTGCAAGCTTCCAAGCTTCTGGAACTATACCTGTTTCTAATGAATTGTTAAAAAGAAATGTTAATGGGTAACTTAACTCATCTCTGCATTCTTTTAATACTCTGGCATATACCTCATCGGGACCAGGCGATTTCTGAGGTTTCAGTCTGTCAATTTCCTTAAGCACATCATTTCTACTTATAGTAACCGTACTTAACCTATTTTCTATACTATCTCTATATACCTTACGGACTTCTGGAATCTGTGCCAAATTTTCATTAGTGAAAACGGATAGAAACTGACTATTTAATGTACTGCACATTTCTAAATCATTTTCTGTCATTTCTCCTATCGAAGTTTTAAGGGGGCCTATTTTATCTCTAACTTTAGATTTATATAGCTGGTAAAAAGCCTTAGGGTTATTTTTTGAGTCATTGGCTATCCTGATTTCATAATTTCTTTTGTCTGTCCTTATACATTTTTTAACCTCTCTTGATAGATTCTGATAGTAAGCAAGTAGGTGAATTTCGCCTTTCTTTATTTTTCGATATATTCCTCTCTTTTTTCCTAGAAGGTCTAATAGTCTATTATTCATCCATTTGGGTTGGTTCTGTGTTGATCTAAATTTTCTTTTGGGGATATATTTATATTGCGCATTGTGGAGTGAAGAAATAAAATTATTATATGTAGCTGTCAAATTATCCTGAGTTAAGACAGGTATCTGAGAGAGAGTATGTTCATTAGCGCACCTGGGTCCACTTAATAGTTTAACCATAGGATCGACTCTTAAGGCTCGTCTTAATCCACCATAATTGGCTTTTCTGAAATCTGGGATAAGTGTCGTATTCTCTTTAGCCTTTCCTGTCCATTGTATGTTAAAATAAATTGATTTATGATCACTATTTCCTAGTTGGTCTCCTATCTCTACATTATTTATCATTTGTTCATTATTACTGAGAACTAAATCGAGGATATTATTACCTCTAGTAGGCGAGTCTATGAATTGAAATAAAAAACTATCCTGTACCGCCTCAATAAACTCTTTTGAATCTGAGTCGCCGATTTGATGCTGCCAATCAATATTCGGAAAATTAAAATCCCCTATAATACACACATTGCTAAACCTTGATGCTATTTTCACTTCCTGCCATAAAGCTCTACCTTCGTTTCTACTCATATTTGGTGGTCTATAAATAACTCCAATAATTATGGTCTCACTACCTTCGCTAACCTCAACCCAAACACTTTCGTTATCAGTATTTAGTCTAATACCTGATTTAATACAGCTTTTTAAAGAACTCCTGACAAACACTGCTATTCCGCCGCCCCTCCTACTTGTTCGGTCGCGTTTAAACAAACTATATCCTGGTATATGGAATTCTGCTAAAAAATGTCTTGATTCTGTATTAATCCATGTTTCAGTCAGTGCTATAATGTCTATATTTTCGTTGCTAACAAGTGCTCTAAGTTCATCCATTTTGTTACATAAACTCCTACAGTTTGTATAATATAATCGCAATGAATTTATTTTACTGGATTTACCTTTATTTCTAACTGAATTCCCATCTTCTGTTACACCTTTAATATTTCTACTAGCAGTACAATTAAAATCCTGTGACTGATATTTTCTATTCCTATCTGATGTACCAGTACGGCAATTTACCCTATCTAGACAATTATTCTTACTCATATTCTCAGGCTTTATTTTCAGCGAAACCCCGCGACAATCCTATCTATTGACCTAGCTAAATTTGCCACCCCTAGCCGAGAAAGATGAACCCCGTCCTGTGCGTACAACTGATTTTTACCATAGAAACGGGTCCAGTTATCAAGGAATGGTATTGCATTTGCATTACAGTATTTTTCCAGCCGACAATTGATACCAATTGCCCTAGATGACCATTCCTTGCTGACCCCTCTCCGTGGCAAGATACTGTGTACTACAGGTATGCCTCCCTTCCTCCTAACTTTATCTAACACCTCCCTGTACTGCCGAAGCAGTACTTCCGTCCTACCTTTACCAACATCATTGCTCCCTGTACTGAGACAGATAATGGGGCTATCTCCAATATCTTTCATGATGTAATCAATGTCCTCTAACACCTTCCCAACCCCGGCACCAGGCAGACAGACAAGCTTCCTAATATCAGTACAGGTGGACCTAGCTAAGTGTCTGACCATGGAGTCCCCAACAATTGAGAAGGACTTGCCTCTCCTTGTCGATGACTTGGTAGCAGCTGCGGCAGCGGCAGGAACTCCTGGGGCAGCAGTTGAAGGTACTCCTGGGGGGGCAGCAGTCACACCATTCCCTGTTGGAGGCAACTTACTTACCTTTCTCCTGGTTTCCTCGCCGAAGGAAGCACTCGCAGCCTCACCATCACATTCGTCATCCAAGGTGATGAACTTGTTGCTGAGGGCAACTGGCCGCCGTAGAAATTTGCAGGTTGTTGCACTTGTTGGAACATATGGTAAGCGAGGTACGAGAGCGAGGTGGAAGGACAGAGAGGGAGAGGTGGAAGGATGGAATGAAGAAGTATATGGATGAAGGTGGTGCTGGTTGGGAGGAGGGGCGTCGACTGACTGGGGACAGAGGTGCATGGGGGCATTTCGTTCGTGGCCACCCCTTCTAGCATCACGGCGTCAGGCAACAGATAGATAGATAGATGTTGGGTGGGAGGAGGGGGCCCGGTTAACAGAGAACAGAGGTGCATGGAAGCCATTCATTCGTGGCCACCCCTTCATGACGTCTGGCAATAAATAGATAGATAGAAAGGGGAGGCGGGGAGGGTGGGAAAAATAACAGTAGCAAAACGAGACGAAGAAGGAAAAGGAGTGAGTTTTATCTATTTTCTTCTCCTTTATCTTTTCTATATTTAAAAAGAGAGCAAAACTTTAGAAGGTGACGATATTGGAGTACAGCGAAGGCATTTCATTAGGGATAAAACAGTTCAGAAGGGCTAGAAAGTTGAAAGCAAAGGGAAAAAAATATGTTAAGGGGAGTCACCGGCTTTTTTTTTATCTTTCTCTCCTTTTCTCTCTTTCCCTGGCTTGTATCCATTCGGCCCCATTCAGCCAACTGTTTTAAGACGTTTATCCCCATTCAGGTGTCGCTTTCTTCCTGGCGACCGATAGCGAGCCTGCATTGTGTGGAGAAATCCGGCTTCGCCGGAGACATTTTTCTATCGAAAAATGTACAAATTTAGCTTGCTGTCAAAACAAAAATATATATATATGCTGGCTCGCTACCGCTCGCCAGGAAAATATTGACACCTGGATGGGGGTAAACGTCTTAAAACAGTAGGCTGAATGGGGCCGAATGGATACAAGCCAAAGAGAGAGAGAGAGAGAGAGAGAGAAAGATAAACAAAAGCGAGGTGGGCTCCCTTAATGATAGGCAAAGCAAGAGGTAAACACGAGCCGAAGAAGGGAGAGAGTCAAGTTAGAATGGTTGTCAGAGAGATGCGAAAAAGGATCAGGATGGCACCTGGACAGAAATATGAGAGAAAGGCTCTATTAACCCCTTCTTTACCGAGACGTCTTTTTAGTTTTATTCTAGCTATATTTAGACGCGTGTGTGCAGTTTAAGAAGGATCTGTGGTAGTACAGGGTTAAGTGAGATAGTTCGAAGCTTCTTAATTGCTGGTTACCCTTTTTAAACTTAATAAAATCGTCTAATAGTAGCCAGAATAAAGTTAAAAGGACGTCACCGGTACTGAAATGGTTAAAAAGGGTCAGCGAAAGGCGAGAGGGAACCAAAGAGGTATAATTTAACGTAGCATCAGAAAGGTGGAATATAATATAGGATCTGAAAGGTATAATACAGCCACGACAGGTGGAGAGGCCGACAGGAAGGGGCCTATACCAATAACTCAACACTGCCTCCTCGCAATTATTAGAAATTCTGGAGTGGGAGAGATCGGCCTTCCTATTCTTTTGACGTCATTTTGGTGCCACGATTACGTCTTATGTTTACGTCTTGTTTCGTTTATCCTTAAGGGGCTGGATGTGTAGTTTTTGGTCTATATATTTATTTATCTATTTAGTTTCCTCGCTAGACCTCCATCAAGTATAAAAATAAACACCCCCTGGACCACCTTCGAGATGATTATATAAAAAAAAGATAGATCCAAAGACCCAAACTGCATTATCCTGTACTAGTATTGCCGAATGTTAATTATGGGTATGCTTATATTTGAGTGTAGCCTAGAAGGAAGCTATAACGACACCATTGGTACCAATATGGCGGAGGTTGGCCGATCTCTGTTACTATAGGACCTCTACTATCAACCCTCTCGATATTTTCCGCTATTGGCCAAGGGTTCAATTTAACGGGAGGCATATCAGGTTGTTGGCATGACCCGCGAGTGGCAGATGACGATAGCCACAAAATAAACACAGGGTAACTATTTTGTTGTGGCAGTTCGCTCCACCCATTGAGGCTTAGCGAGGACTTATGGACTGGCTATATCCCGGTTCTGTTCACTATCTATGTGTACGTATTTATGTGTATTGTCTATACAGGATAATTCAGAATTGCATCCATTATATTGGAGGACGACCTTCTTGGGTAATTTTAAACAACAATGAATCTATGGTAGAATGTCGAATCATACATAGTTTGGCTGTTGCAGTACATTTACGATGTTGTATTAATGAGAGTGGAAAGTGAAGGGAAACCCGCATAGAGTTTTGTACATATTTATTCACAGATTTCGACAGTGTGTTCCTCTTTGCTATAGACTAAAGTAAATTTTCAAAGTGGCCCTCATGTGCCTGCAACACACTGTACTCCTGTACTCAAGATGTGTGGAAAATATCCTTGGAAATCTACGCGGGCTTCCCTTCACTTTCCACCTTCATTAATACAACATCGTAAATGTACTGTATCAGCCAAACCATGTATAGTTCGACATTTCACCATAGATACATTGTTGTTTAAAATTATCCAAGGAGGTCGTCCTCCAATTTAATGCATGCAATCCTGAATCACCCTGTATACCGATTCTGTGTGTAAGTAGTGCGCAATACTCTTTGTTTGATGTTTGGTGCGAATCTAAAGTAGTTCGTATTAAAACGCTTTCGACTAAATCCCTTTTTAATCTCCCTTGGAGAAATTTTAGACACCAATCGAGTAAGTCCATACCCAGGGGATGTCTCATAGACTTGTGATAAGGAGTTGTTGGAACTCCTGTTTTATTTGTCTGGCTTTCTTCACTGTTTCGGTCTATGTCTCACCTACTCAGAGAGTAATCCAGCTAGCTCTCACAAACACCTCCTCCTATTCATTTCACCACACTTCTTTCCAGTATACACACACAATATTATATATATATACAGGGTGCTTCAGTTGACATTTTCATAAATGACAGGACGTATTCGTCAGGCAATTATAAGACGATTTTATTCTATGACGTTCGGGGTGAGTATTTATAAATACGGAGATATTACGCTACGAAAGTTATCAATAGATACAACAAAAATGTAGGCTAAGGGGTAAAAACTAATGTTTCAAAGCTAGCGAAGGGAAGAAAGGCTTTGTTTACACGTGGATAACGAGGTTAGAAAAGTGTTTCGGAATCGCTCTGGGGATTCGAGTCCTCAACCCTTGAATGGAATATTATATTATTTTTATCATCCCTAGAGCGATTCCGAAACACTTTTCTAACCTTGTTATCCACGTGTAAACAAACCTTTCTGCCCCACACTAGCTTTGAAATATTCGTGTTTGCCCCTTAGACAGCATTTTTTTGTATCGATTGATAACTTTTTATATTTATTCTTATTTTATTTATATTTTCTATGTGATTGAGGGAGGCAAAAGGCAGAATTGCCTATAGCGAGTGCCTCCCCCATAGTTGAAAGAGTGACAGGGCCAAAGTCAAGGGACGATCGAGCCAAAATGCCTGGACATACGGAGTTTGAAGCAATTTAAGTCATAGGAAGAGGGAAAGACTGATTCTGGGAGAGAGTTCCAGAGCTCAGCTGTTGAGTATAAGAAAGTTTGAGAGTAACGTTTCACTCTTGGGTTGGAGAGTTGCACAGAGTAGGGGTGGGATTGAGTTGCAAGACGGGTACCACGTGCCCTACGTAAAGGAGGTGGTATGCACTGGGAAAGCTCTGAGGAACACTGATTATAGTAGCGATAGAATAGCGAGAGAGATGCAACATTGCGGCAGAGAGAGAGAGATTGCAGAGAGTTGGTGAGTGGACGGGAGTTAATGATACGAAAGGCCTTCCTTTCAACTTTGTCTAGGAGAGCAGTGTGAGAGGAACCTCCCCACACATGTGAACAATACTCAATACAAGGATGCACTATGCCCCTGTACAGAGCAAGAAGCTGTGCTGGGGAAAAGAACCCCCTAAGGCGGTTGAGCACACCCAGCTTCTCCGTAATTATAAATACTCACCCCCGAACGTCATAGAATATAATAGTCTTATAATTGCCTGACGAATATGTCCTATCATTTATGAAAACATCAACTGAAGCACCCTGTATATATATATATATATATATATATATATATATATATATATATATACCTGTATATATACATATATATACTGTACATATACAGTATACTGTATAATTATATACCTGTATATATACATATACATAATAACGTCTATCACTCTTTCAACTTTTGGGGGACACTTGTTGCAGGCAGCTTTGCTGTTTGTAAACTTCATACACATGGCAAACAATACGCTTTGTGTGATGCTTCGTGCGAATTTAATACATTTCATATCAATACACTTTGGACTAAATTAATGTATAGGCTACTACCACTATGGCTACTACTATATAACGTATTACTCGAGTATCTCGACAGGAATTACCTGGGTTTATGTTCACGTTACCTACCTTGGTCGTTTGTTTCTGTGGCAAATTCTACTCGTCGTTAATATTATATTTTGTCACCAACCAACTTCACTTCTAAACTCAATTCAGGGTAGGCCAAAGGATGTTCGGCGAAAAAAATTATGTTTTTTATTTTGTTTTTAAATATGTTTTGTCCTTTGATCAAGGACAACCTATAACCACCATAATTAGTGTGATTTTGTTTTAATTGGCCCCCCTGGGCCCCCTCCCCCCCCCCACCAAGGACATTCCAAATTTTGTTTCGCCATTCAATTTTTTTTATTTTTGTTCAGATGATAATTTCCCCAATGGAAATACGCCTAACGGCCTTATTGGGCTATCCTTAGTTGGAATTATGCAAGGCTGGTACATGTCATATTTGTAACATACTATGTGGTACCAACTCTGTAAATTGCTAACTGAATAAATATTATTATTATTGTTATTATTATTATTATTATTATTATTATTATTACTCTGCGCACCCTTAAAAAAAATCAATTTACTAGAGCTAATCATGTAAAATCGTTTTCTATTATAAAACTGCAATAAGAGAAAATCAAAATGTAAATGGGTCACTATTGTAGACTGATTATGGTTACACTTACACTTAGTTACACTTAGTTGTATTCCGTCCGTTAGTGACACAGTTGAGCTGGGGCTCCACTGCGACCAGGCAGCTCCCTTTCTTCCACTCTCCATTCCAGAAGTCGGTTGGAGTTGGTGCTGGGGTATCCTGGTGTTGGTGGCCGGTCCGGTATTTTGGCCAGCCACATGTCCAAGTGTTTCTTGAAGGTGTCTGGAGACACCCCGGTCATGTTCCTGAGAGGGGCTGGTATACAGTTGAACAGTCTGGTTCCATTGTATGTAAAGCTGTGATGGATCAGGGATTTGATTTTTTGTGTTGATCCCGGCGTAGTCCTCACATAGCACAGCCTCCCTCGCCTTTGGTGCTGAGTCTCTTGGATGTTTGGATTTGGTACCTTTTTTTCCAAAATCTTCCAGACGTAGATGATGATGTATCTCTCCCTACGTCTTTGAAGTGAGTACAGCTGCAGCTCCTTAAGTCTCTCCCAGTAGTTAAAGTGTTGAAACCCATGGATTTTACTGGTGAATGTCCTCTGGGTGGCTTCAATTTCTGTTATTTCTCCTACTTTTTGGGGAGACCAGAGCTGAGAGCAGTACTCCAGTCGTGGTAGGACCAGTGACTTCCACAGTGTTAGCATACACCTCTCATTTCTTGTGTGGAAGGTTCTCAGGATCCAGCCTGCTATTTGTTTTGCTGGTTGTAATATAATAAATACTGGATTACATAGATCGACGATTATGGACTCCAGATTGTTTTTTTAGGTATAATTATGATCTGATAGTCCTATAATAATGCATAATTGCGAGATATACATAAATGATCAAATTATCGAAGAGTATTTCCCCAATTTCGCCATAAAATAATTTAGGGAAATATTTCTGTGTGAGGAATTGAGATTTTAAATTTTAAAACGATTTCTGAAATGTTTTTAGGACATTTATCATTACAAATACCACAAAATAGCTTCAATGTATTGGAGATAGGCTACATGCTTTAGGAATGCTCCATAAAAGTTTGATAGGGGTTAAAAAATATTTGTATTATTGGCGAATTTTTGAAAATAATAGGCTAAAAATTATAAAAAAAAAAAAAATAGCTAAAGTGACCAAACTCGGTGAATATGTTTAAAATACATATACAACTGGTATATAAACAAATAATTAAATCAAAAAACAAATTGTGCCAAAAACCTGGAAATCGGACCCCCATCCTTTGGCCTACCCTTAATGAAATCAACAAATACATGTGGCACACCAAGGACTCGAACCAAGGACACTCACACCGAAATTCCGCGCACTTATGCATTACGGTACTAATGTCATAGCAGGTGAGTGTTTGGAAAAGTTCATTCTATTAACATAGTTAATAGTTATGAACACTATAATTATACTGCTTATATGTGCTTACACAATACTTAGTAATAACCAAGCCAAGTAAACGAGCCTTTTCAACCAATGTCAAGGTCCTAAGCATTTCGTTAATATATTTCCTCTGCATTGCACTTAATAAACTACTTTATATAGAGTTCTTCTCTATATGAAGCCGAAGGGTTGTTGTGAGTGTGAAAATCCAGCGTTTGATGTTCTAGTGCCGCCTCCACTATTAACAAACATTGGTGCTGTGTATAGGACTTTTGTATTATTATTATTATTATTATTATTATTAGAATTAGATTTAGGTTTGCTTTTTTTCTAATATCAAAGTCGCATCATTGGTACACACTTGACTGCAGAGAGAGAGAGTGTGTGTGTGTGTGTGTGTGAGAGAGAGAGAGAGAGAGGGTGTGAGAGTGAGAGATTTTCATAGATACTTAGATATTATACGTATATCAACAAACCACCACATCTTGCAATCCCGTGGATGAGGTGGACAGGATTTAATTCTAGTAGAGATAGCAAAACGAGAACCCCACATAAAAAAGTGGAAGAAAATAACAGCACAGAAGAGAGAGAGAGAGAGAAATAACAGATGAGAGAGACTTTATTTTAACAATATGTATGTTTCTAAATTGAATGCCAGATTAGCAGTTGTACGGAGAAGACTAACAATTGGTCTTACCCGAGACTATAATCCTGCCTGTCTCCCACATTGAGTGTAAGGAGAGATACTTCACACACACACACACACACACGGACACCTTACACACACACACACACACACAACCACACACACACACACACACAAACACACATTCAAAGTTCTTTATCAAAATAGTGACAGCCTGTCAGGAAGGTAATCTATTAATCCATTAGAATATCTAGATCCAAACGGCTTATTACTATACATATGCCATATTATTTGTGTGGCATCCTATACAGCTAGGATTCGAACCTGTAAAGCTCTATTTGGTTGTTTATTATCATAATGTTTGGGATTTAGGTTTTCTTGGTTCCAAGATTTGTTCTTGTGTTCAATGAATTGCAATACAGTGACATACGACAATATGACCAATTTTGTCTCAGTCTCACCCTCGCCGATCTTCCATTTTTTTTTTTTTTGTATAATCACCGTGTTCGTTCTTTCTTTTTTATCCAGTTCTGTTGTTATTTCTCTTTTTAAATGTTTCCTCCTCAGCCATGTATTTTCCACTTTCCCACCCACCCGCCCCTCCCGCCTCCTCGCGAAGTAATATGATTCCTTTTTTAACCTTGTTCTCGTGTGTCTGTCCTGCCTCTAGGGTTGTGATATCTCTCTCTCTCTCTCTCTCTCTCTCTCTCTCTCTCTCTCTCTCTCTCTCTCTCTCTCTCTCTCTCTCTCTCTCTCTCTCTCTCTCTCTCTCTCTCTCTCCTATAGTCTAGTCTTTCCCATTTACCACTTGATTAATTCTTCTTCTTCTTCTTCTATCTTTCCCTTACCATATCCCTGAGTCTACCCCCATTGTTTCCCTTGCACCACTTGATTCTTCCTTCTTCTTCTCCTCCTCCTTCTTCACCTCCTCCTCCTCCTTCTTTTTAACCATTTTTTCCCACTCCCACCACCCTCCCTCTCTCCTCCTCCTTCTTTTTAACCATTTGTTCCCACTCTCATCACCCCGCCTCTCTACCCCAATCCTTCCCGCCATTCACAATAATTTCTTTAGGCTCGTCCCCCATTGAGAGCCGCTTCCGCCGATGGGTTATTATTACTGTTGATGGTGTCACTACGAGCTTAAATTACCCCCTAACGAGTTAATCCGTCTAATGATGTTTTATGTTTTTTTACACCAACCAACTTCACATCTAAACTCAATTAATGAAATCAACAAATACATGTGGCACTCCGAGGACTCGAACCCAGGATACTCACATCGAAATTCCGCGCACTATGCATTACGCTATCAAGACAGTTTTTGTGAGATCTGCCGTCATTACTGTATAATGATCCGTGCTATATACATATAATTTGTTAATCATCCCTAAAAGCTTTGCAATCCTAGTTAATCTCCTATTACTCTAAAATATTATAGTTACTCCAATTATTAAGTATCTATCTCTTAACAATGTCCTCCATTGAGTCACTTCCGCCGAGGTTATTGTCGAAGTGTTGATGGTGGTACTACGAGCTTAACTTAAAATTTTGAAAAGTTGACATAATGAAAATAAAAACCCTATGAGGAGGAGTACTTTATTGACAACGTTTCGTAGATAGCTTATTCAGGTCATTAATTAACTGACCAGTTGTTGTTGTTGTTGCTGTTCCCTAAGCTGCCTGGCCGAACAGCCCCGAGTCCCTGAGAAAGGCCATGGCCACGATCGGGCTTTCCCACAGAGCTCTCATTGAGTGTAGATTGTCTTGTTGGCGTAAGTGGTTGTGTGAAATGCAGTCTTCTATGATGTGTTTAATGGTATGGGGTGCTGTGTTACATCCCGGGCAGGCGTCGACAACGGAGTCATCCAGTCTCTTGTGATAGCTCAGGAGAGCTGGATGGTGTCCGCATCTCAGCCTGGCCAGGTGGACTCTGTCCTCGCGAGGAAGGGAGGATTCGGAAGGATGGATTTCGGGAGGTCGTGCATGCAGCTGCGTGTTGTCTGTGAGTGAGTGGATGGATCGGTGAGAGATATGAGTATGGATGTGCTTCTGGAAGTTGGTTCGGGGTGGGCAGGGAGGGAGAGAGGACAATAATTGTGTGTGATACCGTGTGCTGGGTGTTGTTTTGATATTTCTTGGTGTCTGTGGGTGTGTTGCCATGTAGTTTAGTGGGTGGTCTTGGTTCGTGGAGGCTGCTGCCAGGAATTGAGTGCCTCTCATGTCTGACCAGTTATAGGCAGCGCCAACGAACTTGACAATAATCTTGACATCTTAACTTCTCATAACTCAAAAGGGCCTAGAGCAAACTGACTGTAAATATCCACACCTATTTCCTGGTGGGCTCTTCCCAAACGATAGAAATGTCAGCTCGATTGTTTTAATTCATTTTGAGTTATGAGAAGTTAAGGGGTCAAGTTCGTTGGCGGTACCTACAGTATAGTGACCTGAAAAAGCTATCTGTTAAATATTGTCAATAAAGTGCTCCTCCTCATATGGTGTTTATATTCGAGCTAAAACAAACTCCTTAAGATACGATGACGCATTACCTTTCTGTTTTTTCTGGCTATTATTAGAAACTTGTATTCAGATTAGGAAGGATATCCGGAAGTCAGATGATTAATTGACTCAAATCGAGATATTCTTTACCCTTATAACTCCCACCGATCCTTCCTAAATTGCATACAATCGTCTAATGATAGCCAGAACAAACTGTCAAAATTCGTCATAGTCTTCTAAGGGTTAAATTACTTCTACTCGTAACAGTATCATTCTGTGTTCATGTCTTAAACCTTTCGGTCTACGCCTTTTAGTATTTGATGTGGCTAACCTTAAACGATTTTCCTCAGTTTTCGTAGGCCCCCTAAGCAATGAAACGGGGTAAAGTCTATCTCAATTAACCTTCTGACTTCCGATATGCTTTCTTACTTGACCACTTGCTAGTTTCAGGCTATAAGGAAGTTGGAGCCGTAAACATGATATTAAATCGTCCAACGTTAACCAAGTGTCAGAATGCGTCCTCCGGTACTGAAAGAGTTGAGGAAATACCCTAATCGTGAAGCCATCTTCCCTCAGTGTGGTGGCCTCTATTGAGTTACTTCCGCAGCAGATATTACTGTCGATAGTGTCACTCTCTCTGTCACACTGTCACTGCCAGCTTACATTACTTCCCCCCTTGAGATCCTGCAGTAACAGAGATCGGTCATATCTTTCTGTGGACGCCATTTTGGTGCCGTAATCATCAAACAATAGAGTAATAATATATTTTTGCTCATGTTGAATTTATAGGCAAATCTCAAACTATATAAACTTGTCCCAATATTGCCGAATGTTTGTTGTGAGTATAAATATATTTGAGTGTGACGAGAGGCTAATGTCACCAATGGCACCAAAATGACGGAGGTTGGCCGATTTCTGTTACTATAGTCTTTATTTCCACCCGCTCCTGTATCATACTAATGTATATTTTACTGTGATCAGTAGGTAATCTTACTGTGATCAGTAGGTAATCTTACTGTGATCAGTAGGTAATCTTATCATTCTCAAGAATAAATATATATAAATATTTAAATACATACACAAATATAATACACATACTTCAGTCATTATTGAATCCTTTATTGCTCTTTAAAAATTGCAATAATATTTACCGGTAGTAAATCTTCCAGGAATTAAAACAAACAAATAGTTGATCATGTGATCGTCTTGCAAGCACTGTAATACTCAGCAAACCTAAAGGGGAGATGTGCACGTTTTCTGCACCACTTTCTCCCTCGTGTTTAGCCCCATTAGTTTTGAGATTTTACGACGTTCGGCCCATCAGTTTGACGATTTTAACACCTTTCGCCCCATTTCGTTGTCAATTTTAAGACCTTTCGTGCCATTTAGGTGTCGTATATTTTCCTGGCGAACGATAGTGAGCCTGTAATTTTGAAAGAACCGGCCTTTGGCCGGAACATTTTTCTACCGAAAAATTTACAAATTAATCTAGAAGGGGGATCTAATGGATGTTTTTTTAAGTTTGATGGAGGTCTAGGGAGGAAACTACATAAATAATAAAAGATACATAAATAATAAAAGATACATAAATAATAAAAGATACATAGATGAGCAAATAATGAAGCCCATCTCCCCTTAAAGAAATACAACACATTTCGCAACCATTTTTCTTTTCTTTCTTAGCTGATTAATCAAGAAAGGAATTGCCATGGCAATCCACTTGAGGGTTTCGTTCTATAAGGAAGTTGGAGCTGCACCCACATCGATAGTTAGCAGATTTTCCAGCTAAAATACGGAGGTAGTACATTTTATCAACACAAAAAACACAATTCAACATACATTTTATCCATTAGAATTCTATATTATTATTGAATTTTTGTTTAGTAGCAAAGTTTACGGTTCCAATTTCCTTATACAGTAGACAGAAGCTCCCAAGTCAACTAAGACAAAACAAATTATGGTTATACTGAATGAAAAGTGTAAATCAGAATGTGGGCATCTACAACTCAGAGCTTTATAACTTTTCAAATACTATATTGGAAAGTCGATATATCATTAAATACATTTCAATCCCATATAATATATTAGCCAATATTTGAGAATGGATATTGTCGTGAGCTTGTGCTTAACCTTTAAGGGGGGATGGTTCACTTTAAGGGGGGATGGTTCACTTAACCTTTAAGTGAGGATGGTTCACTTTTTGGGCGATTTTTTTATGTATTCATTATTTGTCTAGTTTCCTCCCTAGACCTCCATAAAATAAAAATATAAAAACATCCATTAGATCCCCTTTCTAGATTAATTTGTACATTTTTCGGTAGAGATATGTCCCGGCCGAAGGCCGATTTTTCTTAAAATTACAGGCTCGCTATCGCTCGCCAGGAAAAAATCGACACCTAAATGGCACAAAAGGTCTTAACATTGACAACGAAATGGGGCGAAATGTGTTAAAATCGTCAAACTAATATGCTGAACGTCTTAAAATCCCAAAACTAATGGGGTTAAACCCGATGGAGAAAGTGGTCCAGAAAACCGGCCCATCTCCCCTTAACCTTTATTTAACTGGCTCGGTTGCTTAATTCATTAAATAAATTGAAACACGAAATAACACATACTATTCCGTTAATGACCACACCCGAATAAAATAAAATATACTATCTATCTATCTATCTATCTATCTATCTATCTATCTATCTATCTATCTATCTATCTATTTACTCAGGCCCAATCCTCACATTTCCTATTTTGTTTTCATTTTTTTTTTAATTTTTTTTTTTTTGGGGGGGGCGACTCAAGACAGAGCAAGAACAGGGAAAACACCAAAACACAACATAAAACAACGAACACACACAGACAAACGACAAATTCACACACATATACTAATTAAACAAAAAAACAAACACACGGCGACAACGAACTGTAATTAGAAACACAAAATCGTTAATATTCCACCGCTAATGACCACACACACGCGCACACACGCACAGAGTCACACAAACACACACAGTCACACACACAAATGACAACCCCCTGTAATTCCCAATCCAGTTTCCCAGATTTCAGAAAAGCCCGTTTGTCCCGGCCCTTTGAGGGGGTGGGGGGAGGTCCAAGTGCTTATATCTCCTGTCAATCTCGGCCCTTCTTTCTCCCTTTATTTGGTGATCCTTTAAGAAAACTGGGTCTGGGGGGTGGGGGTGGGGGGGGAGGAGAGAGTGAGTGAGTGAGAGAGAGAGAGAGAGAGAGAGAGTGTGTGTGTGTGTGAGAGAGAGAGAGACAGGAAGGGAGAGAGAGGGAGAATGATAGAGAGCGAGTTACAAGGAGCTATGGCCCGACAAAATTAAATTACTTCTAAATGGCACGAAAGGTTTTAAAATTAACATAAATAGAGCGAAAGGTCTTAAAATCACCAAACTAATGTGGCGAACGTCTTAAAATCTAAAAAACCAAATGGGCTAAATATGAGGGAGAAGGGGGTCCAGAAAAAAAAACTTAAGTGAAAATTTCCCCTTAAGGGGAGATGAGTCGTTTTTTCTGGTTCCCTTTCTTCTTCATGCCTAGCCTCATTAGTATGGCGAGTTTAAGACCTTTCGCCCCTCTTCTCTGTCAATATTTAAACTTATCGTGTCATTTAGGAGTCTATTTTTCCTGGCGAACGATAGCGAGCCTGTGATTTAGAAGAAAATGTAGGCCTACAGATATATCTTGAAAGTGGATCCTGTTTTTTTTTTTTTTTTTTTTTTTTTTTTTTTTTTTTTTTTTTTTATGGAGGTCTAGGGAGGAAACTAGACAAATTTGATATACATGAAAAAATCAACCAAAAAGTGAACCTTCCCCCCTTTAAAATCTAGAGATATCAGTTGCTAAGGGGTTCAATAGTGTATAATCAGCTGGGATAAATTAAATAATATAAAATTATATAAAATAGCCTATTTTATAAATCTCGGTTGTTTGATCATTACGGCTCCAAAATGGCGTCCGAAAAAGAAGAAGAAGGCCGGTCTCTCTTACTTCAGGATCTCTCTCTCTCTCTCTCTCTCTCTCTCTCTCTCTCTCTCTCTCTTTAAGGGGCGGGAGGTAATTTGAACTGGTGTGGGAAATTAGAGAGAGAGAGAGAGAGAGAGAGAGAGACAGACACACACACACAGAGATTGATTTTGCTCTGCGGGGCGAGCTTACTTACCAGCAAAGCCCCCCCCCCCCCCCCCCCATTCCCGCAAGAACCCCCTGCAAGGTAAATTTGTACATTTTTCGATAACAGTTCCTCTTAAATTACAGGCTCGCTATCGCTCGCCAGGATATAAATTGACACCTAAATGGCACGAAAGGTCTCAATACTGTATTGACAAAGTTATGGAGTGAAAATCCGATTCTTAGGGTCCAGGACCACGAACACGTTCCCTCGCCCCTATCTTTGTATCTATATTTTGTTTGTATATTCATTTAAGGAAACTTGGTGGGGAAGAGTGGCTGGTGCGTGTGATAATGAAGATGTATGAGGATTCGCGAAGTGCGGTGAGGGTGAAGGGTGTACAAAGGAGTACAAAGGAAATCAAGCAACAACAGATCTAGTGACCCTTCTAGGCTGCTTGTCCTCCAAAACACTGAGGATCAAGTGTCCAAACAGTGGTTTAGAGTGGGTAAGGGAACATTGGAAAGGGAACTACTGCCCTGCCACTAACGTGGCAGGACTAGGAAGTTAGTAGGGGACATATGGGTTAGTAACTGAGGGGAGGATAAAATAAAGTTATTCATTTACAAACGCAGTCAGTCGCGGGTTTGATGCGAAATATTTGTCTAGGCGGAATTTAAATGAATCAACGGTGCTGCAGTCTATAACGTCTCGGGGAAGCCCATTCCACAAGTTGACAACTCGATTGAAGAAGAAATTCTTAGATTCGTGTGAGTTAAAAGATTTACCAATAATTTTGCAACCGTTTCCCTGCGTGTAATTAGATTGGTCGATAGTGAAGTACTTACTACAGTTCATATTGTCGATGCCTTTGATGATTTTGAACACTTGAATTAAGTCACCTCTTAATCTGCGCTGGGTTAAAGGAAATATATTTAATTCTCTAAGACGCTCTTCGTATGGTTTGTTCTTTAGGCTAGGTATCATTTTGGTAACTCTACATTGAACTCGTTCTAGCTTGTTTATGTCTTTTGGTATAAGGGCACCAGCATTGAACGCAGTATTCCAGAAGAGGGCGGACTAAGGAATTGTAAAGGGTTAGGATTACGTCTTTGGATTTATGCTCAAATGATCGGCCTATAAAGCCAATTATTTTGTTTGCCTTCTTAACAACTTCTGAACATTGTTGACTCGGTTTTAGGTTACTCGATATTGTTACTCCCAGATCGGTTTCTCTGTTTACATTCTTAAGCTGAGTGCCATTCATCGAATAGTTTGCTTTCTCATTTAGGTATCCGATATGTAGTACTTTACATTTATCCGCATTGAAATTCATTTGCCAAATTTGGGCCCAATGTGACAATTTATCTAGATTGTGTTGCATATCGTCAACTTGATCTTTTGAGAGTACGCTATTTGCATTTTTTGTATCGTCAGCAAATTTTGAGATTGTACAGGTGAGACCCTCATCTATGTCGTTGATGTAAATTAGAAAGAGAATTGGTCCTAGTACCGATCCCTGGGGTACCCCGCTACTTACATTGGTCCATTTAGATGCCTTACCGTTTATGACTACTCTTTGCTTTCTGTCGCTGAGCCAATTTTCTATCCATTTCAACACACCGTCTTGTATTCCATGCGCTTTTAGTTTTAGCAGTAAACGTTTGTGGGGAACTTTGTCAAAGGCCTTTTGAAAATCAAGGTATATAATATCTACAGCTTTACTCTCATCGTAGAGGTTGAGGATATCGTGGAAGAAGTCTAAGAGGTTTGTTAAACAGAAACGTTTTTTACGAAAGCCGTGTTGAGTATCTTTAAGTATGTTATTTTCCTCTAAGTGATTTACGAGTCTGTCTCGTATGACCGTTTCTAGCATTTTACATACAACTGAGGTTAAGCTAATTGGACGATAGTTACTGGGTAGGGATTTGCTGCCTTTTTTGAATATCGGTGTTACGTTGGCTATCTTCCACTGATCAGGCATAGTTCCAGACTGCAAGGATTTATTGAATAGTAATGTCAGTGGTTTGGAGAGCTCATCCTTAGCTTCCTTTAGAACTCTAGGCGAGATTGTATCAGGTCCAGGCGCTTTATTTACCTTGAGTTTATCTAAACAATTCAATACTTCTCTCTCTGTAACGGTGATATTGCTTAGAACATCTGAATTATCAATCTGAATCGGCGATGGTGTAGGGATATCACTGAGGTCTTCTGTTGTAAAAACTGATGCAAAGAAGGTATTGAGGGCATTACTCATTTGTACTTCGTCTTTGGTGTATTCTCCATTTTCATCAACTAACGGTCCAACAGTTGAAGTAACTACTTTTTTCTTTCTGATATAACTATAGAATTCTTTCGGGTTTGTTTTACTTTGATTCGCAATATGTAACTCTAGGGTCTTTTTACTTTGGTTAATTAACTTTTTGGCTTTGCGTCGTAGCTCTACAAATTTCACCCGTTCTTCGTCATTTTGTGAGGATTTTAATCTATCATTAGCAAATTTTTTAGCAAGCAGGCAGTTTGAAATATCTTTATTCCACCATTTGGGCTTATTATTATGGCCTGGACGCCGTATTTTCGATGGTATGCAGTGTTGCACTGCTTTTAGGTAAGTGGTTTCGAATAACTTCCAAGATGTATTTATGTCGTTATAGTTAATTAAAAAGCTCCAGTCAGTTTCTTTAAACATAGCTCTAAGTTTATGAAAGTTTGCTTTCTTGAAATTAGGGACTTTTTCGATGCTACTATTTGGTTCGTTACTAGTAAAGTTTAAAGTGAAAGTTATCGTACGATGGTCGCTGTTACTGAATTCATCACCAACATTCAAATTCTCTATTAATTCTTCTTTTGTTGCAAGTACAATGTCAAGAACGTTATTACCACGGGTCGGTGTTCGAACAAATTGATAAAGCGAACTCTCTTGCAAGTTCGTATACAAGTCATGTCCGGAGTGTGAAGTAAGAGTATCGCCCCACTTGGTCACAGGTAAATTAAAGTCGCCAAAAAATACGGTATCTTGTGAGTTACTTACATCTGCAATTTGTTCATAAATTTCTCGGTCAGTTTGCACTGATTGAGCTGGAGGTCTGTATATTAATGCAAGTATTATTTTTGTACCTTTATTATTCTTTATTAGCACAAAAGATGTGTCGACGTTCACAATTTGAGGTTTTGACAAGAGGGTCGGGTTAAGACTTTCTTTGATATAAAATAAAACGCCACCTCCATTTTTATTTATTCGGCTTTTCTCAAACATTACATAACCGGGAAGTGAATACTCTGCTAACAAGTCTCTATCTACTGTATTGAGCCAAGATTCTGTTATACCAATCACATCATTATTTTCAGTAAACACTAGTTCCTCTAAATCTGAAAATTTATTGCGTATGCTACGAGCGTTTGCATAGAAAACCTTTAAAGTTGCGGTTTTAGAACTCGCAGAACGTTCTTTAATAAATTTTTTGGTTCTGATCGGATCTACATTTACATTCATGGCTGACATCGGTCCTCGGTCGTTATCCCTGGCGGTTTTGAATTTGGGTCGTGTTGGTGGAGCTTTATCCAAATTCGCGGTTCTTGACAGATTAGCATTTAATTCCTTCGCAGGTTGCCGCCCTCGCTGTCTTCGGTCCTCCTTCCTGGTTGTCCTGTGCTGAGTCGATTTCTTCTCCGAAAATCCTTCACCGCATCGTTGAGAAGACGCCCAAAACGTGCTGCTCCCACCTGGTTCAGATGAACTCCATCGTCCGAAAACAAATAGTCATCGTAGTAGAAATTGCCCCAGGTGTCGACGAATCCCACGTTTTCCTTCCTGCAGAGGTTTGCTAGACAACGATTTGTGCTGCTGGCTATGTTGTAAAATCGGCTGACTGAGTGATGAGTTCGCAGTCCGTGTTGGAGTCCATCAGGGTTCAGTGTTAAGCCCCCTCCTCTTTATTATGGTCTTGGAGGCACTGTCTAAGAGTTTTTAGAAGCGGACTCCCGTTAGAAATGTTTTATGCAGACGATTTAGTCCTAATAGCTGACAGTATGCAAGATGCTGAGGCCAAATCAGAGAATGGAGAGAGGGCATGGCGAGCAAGGGTTAATATTAACAAAACCAAGGTTATGCATTGTAGATTGAGACGAGGCAATGTGGAAAAGAGCGGTGCATACCCATGTGCAGTGTGAGGAAAAGGTGTGGGTGTTAATTCAATTCAATGTAGCATCTGTCGATGTTGGGTACACCATGGGAGTAAGCGCTGTAGTAGAATAAAGGGACCCCTGCCGAAGGATAAGTCAGAAATAGAGAAATTTGAGTGCGCAGTGTGCAAAGGCAAGCTTGTGTTAACCCGGGAGCTGCGGGGAGACTCTTAAGAGTTCCCCCGGCGCACTGCGGGAAGACTCTTAAGAGTCAGAGAAAATAAAAATCAACTTTTGACATCGAAAAAAAAAAAAAATTTATATTTTTTTTTTATTTATTTTTTTTTTTGGCCCCTGGGCCATGCAAAATCTCAGTCCTCTACCTCCCCTCCTTCCCCACTTTCCTCCTCTCCTTCAGTTATCACCTATTTTCCCTGTTATTCCCTTATTCTGAGGTATATTTTCGTGCTAACATTAGAAATCCGATTGGAGGGTGTGGTCATCACTGATAGCAAGCGAGTGCAAGAGAGAGAGAGAGAGTATCGATCGACTGTGTCTCAGTGGCCTTGGGGGAAATTGGCGGGAAAGCAGATTGCCTCACCCATACATTATACAACTCGCGGGCTATATCTCCGATTTTGACCATCCAAACGCTGTTTTCACTCGTTTTATTGTTGTTTCAGGTTAATACCTTTATAATCAACCCATAATAGGCGCATATGGATAAATATTAATGCTATTAATGGCACAATGAATATTTTAGTGACGGAAACACCTCAAATACGTCAGCACAGGGGGACGTTTCCAATTACCCCCATGCGCACTTCAGAGGTTAAGTGATGATCCTGTGGCCGTGAATTTTGGAAATGAGTCATTGGAGCTGGTGAACAAGTTTTGTTACCTAGGAGATACCATCTCTGCCGGTGGTGGGGAAGAGGCTGCCACTGTTGCTAGAATTAGATGTGGCTGGGGGAAGTTTAGAGAACTGCTGCCAATCCTGACCATGAAAAGAATGTCTCTCCCCTTGAAGGGAAAGGTGTATGCCTCATGTGTTAGAAGTTCAATGACGTATGCCTCAGAAACATGGGCCGTTAAAGTAGAGAATGTCAGCAGAATGGAACGTAATGAGATGAGAATGGTGAGATGGATTTGTGGGGCCAGGCTACAGGATAAAATAACAAATGTTGAGCTGAGGAGACGTCTAGGTATAAAGAGTATTAGCGAGGTGATGCGTACAAGTAGACATGTGGAGAGAATGGATACATACATACATACATAACATTTTAAGACTGAGTGTTCCACACATAAGTGCAGTTTCAGTCTCTTGTCCTAATGTGCCGCCATTAGGCAACTTGGAGCAAGTACAATGAAGCCCTGTCACAGCACTATCATATAGAGACAATGCCAGCGCCAATAACAAGGCTTCATTGTATAGTGATGGCTACTTGGTCCGCAAGTCTATCACCATCCCCCCTATTAGTCGCCTTGTACGACATGCAGTAGGATGCGTGAGGCATATTCTTTTTTTCCTCCACCATTAGATGAAGGCCCCCTTACCCCCTGGGGGGATGAACAAAATTGGGTGAAAAAATGCAGGTCTGTGATTGTGGAGGGAGCTGCACCAAGGGGTGGACCGAGGAAGACCTGGGATCGGACTATTCGTGCTGATCTCAAATCCAAGAACTTGACAAGTGAAGCAGCCCTTAACAGGGTTGCCTGGAACGCCGCCATTAGGACAAGAGACTGAAACTGCACGTATGTGTGGAACACTCAGTCTTAAAACTTTATGTATGTATGTATGTAAGGATACCAGGCCCCACGCCCCCGATCCCCTCTAGCCGTCTTCTATGCGGTGGTGGAAAATGCTCACCCCTCTGCCACAGAGGAGGCTAGCCATCTGCACCAGATAGTGGCGGGCGCTGGGGTCGCCGCATCCCTATGCCATTTGAAAATGTAAAAATGCATGCTTGCATGCTGAGACCGTTACCTCCCCAGGAGGTCTGGGACCTGGCAATCTTGCTGGAGACCCCAAATGGGCCTGGGCCTCTGGGTCTTCTCCTGGGCGATCTAGATGTGTGTGTGTGTGTGTTTTTTTTTTTTTTTTTTTTTTTTATTTGTCCCTGTTCCGGCTCTGTCTCGAGTCGGCCACCCCCAGCTAAAAAAAAAAGGGTATGTGCCTGAGTGAGTATATAGATAGATAGATGGAATGAAAGGTCTTAAAACTGACAAACTAATGAGGCAAATGTCTTCTATCTATCTATTGCCTGACGCCGTGATCCCCGAAGGGGTGGCCACGAACGAACCGCCCACAGTCAGTCGACGCCCCTCCCCCCAACCAGCACCGCCTTCGTTCATGTACTTCGCAAACGTCTTAAAATGTCAAAACTAATGGGGTTAAACATGAGGGAGAAGGGGAGCCAGATAAACCAACCATCCCCCCTTAAGGGAGCCCACCTCGACGTTTACCCCCATCCAGGTGTCAATATTTTACTGGTGAGCCAGCATATATATATTTTTGTTTTGACAGCAAGCTAAATTTGTAAACAAAATTATAGAAAAATTTCTCCGGACAATGCTGGCTCGCTATCGCTCGCCAGGAAGAAATCGACACCTGGATGGGGATAAACGTCTTAAAACAGTTGGCTGAATGGGGCCGAATGGATACAAGCGTGTCTAATTTATTAAGCTTTTATAGCAGTGTTGGATGTTACACAAGAGAGAGAGGGATGGGTTGACCGTGTTTATCTGGACCTGAAAAAGGACTTTGACAGGGTGCCTCACAAAAGGTTTTTATGGAAATTGCAGGTTGTTGGAGGTGTACATGGTAAAATGTTAAAATGGATGAAAAACTTTTTAATAGAAAGAGAAATGAGGACCGTAATACAAGACAAATACTCTCAGTGAAGGAGTGTGACGAGTGGAGTACCACGTCAGGGATCAGTGTTGGCTCCGATAATGTTCCTACTTTACATAAACGACATTTCAGAAAATTTGAATAGCTATATGAATATGTTCGCGGATGATGCTAATACCAGACCAGATGGCTGGAGTAAAGTAGGAAAGAAGAGCAATTGGACAGAGGAAGAACAAGTGGATAAGTATCATGAAGAATATCCCCTATATACTGTAGAGAGTTGTCTGGAACATCAAAAGGACCTATATATGTTGTAGAGCTGGCCAAACCTGGAAAATGAGTAT
This sequence comes from Paralithodes platypus, assembly GCA_032716605.1. Lineage (NCBI taxonomy): Eukaryota > Metazoa > Arthropoda > Malacostraca > Decapoda > Lithodidae > Paralithodes > Paralithodes platypus. The sequence goes on along the minus strand of CM064513.1, from coordinate 6,069,442 downwards.
CAATGCAGATAAGTGTCATGTTTTGGAAGTGGGAACAAGTGAGATAAGGTCAAGCTGGGAGTACAAATTAGGAATTGAAAACATTGGCAAAACACAACATGAAAAGGACCTTGGAGTTATTATACAAGATGATCTATCGCTGGAGAAGCATATAAACATGATCATTGGAGGAGCATATGGAATAATAACCAATATGAGAGTGGCATTTAACTATATGGACTAAGAAATGTTAAGAAAACTGATAACTGACCAAGATTAAAATATGCAGCAGTGATATGGTCATCACATTTGAAAAAGCACATAAACAAATTAGAAAAAGTCCAAACAATAGTAACGAAGATGATCCCAAGATTGAAGGAGTTGACGTATGAGGAAAGACTTAAGACTCTACAACTGCTTACCTTGACAGAAAGAAGGAATGAGGCGACTTAATAACGATATTCAAAGGTGTAAAATGTTTGGAGCGAGTAGATAGGGAAGATCTATTAATGAGGGATGACAGAAGGACACAAGTTTAAACTGAGGAATGGCAGATTTCGAAAGGACACAATGAAATTCAACTTCCCATATAGAAGGCTAGATATTTGGAACAACTTGGAGGAGGAGGTGGTGCGAGCGAAGAACATTAGCATGCTCAAATCTTGGTTGGATAAAAGAAAATATGAAAATAGGACAACATAAGCTATGATGTTAGTCCAAAATATTGGGAATATCCATTACAATACTTGTATAATTCAAATTGATTGATATTAAAGTAATTAAGACAGGACAACACGAACGTGGAACTGAGCGATCTCTGCCATACCCATAGCTTACTCTGACTGTTCCTTTTACTTATATATTTTCTAGATCTCTAGTGACGGCATCTCTTCCGTGGATTGACCTCCCAATCTACCAAGATTGGAAGCCAAAGCGTCAAATTTTTCCTTTGCCCCTCAACTTTCTCTTCATAATTGCTGAGGGGCACAGAGCCCTGGGTGGGGCTTTGGTTTCCCGGGCATTTCCACACCTTCCCGCCATGGAGTGGCTTCGGTCACCCAGGCTTTATTGTGGTCGGCAGGGAGGGTTCTGTGGGGGCGCTCGGTTATGGCCATGGCCTTGCTCGGGGCCTTGGGGCTGTTCGGCCAGGCAGCTTGGGGAACAACAACACGAACGCTGGTCAATACTGTACCTGTAAACTACAAATAGGTAAATACAATCAAAATTATTTGTCCAAATTCCACTGGGTTCTAGCCTTAGCCAAGTTATCCAATTTGGATTATCAAACTTTTAGGAGTATATTTGGAATCTTCACAACATTGCAATTCCAACAGTATATGGCATACTGTACAGTATTTATTTTTGAATAGTAGGCTACGAGAAAACTGAGTAGAAGAGTGGTTGGTGCGTGTGATAATGAGAATGTATGAGTGGTCACAGGCAGCAATAAGAGTGAATGAGGGTCTGAGCGAAGAGTTCCAGTGAAAGTTTTAGAGTTCACCAAGGTTCAGTGCTGAGCTCATTACTGTTTGTTTTAGTCCTGAGGCTTTTTCAAGGAACTTTAGAACAGAATTTCCATTAGGGTTGCTGGGTTGTTATATGCTGATGACCTAGTTCTTATTGCAGATAGTGAGCAGGAAGAAGAGGCAAAGTTCAATAGATGAAGGGATGGTATGGCAAGCAAGGGACTAAGAATTTATAAAGATACAACACAGACCATGATCAGTGGAGTAGGGCACGGAACTATGGAAAGAAGCAGCGACTATCCATGCGGGAAGGGAGTGGGATGTAACTCAATTCAATATCGCGTCTGTAGTGGCTGGGTACACAAGAGATATAGTAGGGCTAGAGGACCTTTGACAAGAATCATATATTTTTAATGTGCAGTGTGCAAGGGAGAACTTAATTAAGAATCCTTTCATCCGAGTTTATCTTTGAGTAAGTTTACGATGGGTGAGGGCTGGTCCTATCCAGAGTGAGATTTGGCATGCTCTTCCCAACCTTAGCCATTTCTGTCTGTTTCTTTTACTTTCCTATTTTTCCTTCTGGGGACAGTCTGCTAGGAATCCTCCTCCCCTTGTTAAGTTCACTTAGTAGACGAGACAGTGTTTGGGGCGAGCGAACATAAAAGTGGTCCCTGACCCTAAGAATTGGAAATTTAAATGTTGTTTCTGTGCAGGCTCTGTCTTGAATCAGCCACTCCCAGCTATGGGGTATGTGCCTGAGTATGTACTAGTTTCAGATACCAGTGCTAAAGATCTCAGCAATATTACTGACAAAATTTTGACCATCAAAAATCTAAGATATAAACTTGCGTGATACCTCCTTTAGTCACATGTATCCTGGTGAAAACTCCATTGAAAGATTATTTTCTCCTCTAGTACAGTATTTGGACCTTATAACTTATAATATGGAATGGTAGGCCTACTATTTAGGCCTATGCACGAATGAATAGCATTATCACTCAGCATCATTTAGTTACTTGTGTAACGGATTCCGGATGATCAAATTTGTTGCTAACATAGCTTGTTTAACCTTGAGATCCTATTTTATTAGAGAGATCGGCCATAATGTTTTCAGTTATGTTTTTATATTACATAACCTTGTTTTCCTGATCTTCAATACATGATTTTGATGAGTTAGTTTGTCTTTATATTGCGCAGTTTCTGGATTTGGTTTGTTTATTTTGCAAGTTTCACATTATATTTACTCTACAGTCTCTTATTACACTAGTTTTAGATATGCACAATTTTTGAGTTGATTGCAAAAGCAGGTTTTTCACAATTTGTTGAGGACTGTGGATAATACCGATAGAAACGATTGTTTTATTTGTTAGAATTTAGTTAGGATAAGAAAATCCATACATCTAGATAATAATTCTTTGTTTTATTATCTGTAAATTATAACTAGATTTAATAAAGATCTTCAGTACAGGGATTTAGTATTAAACTTGGCAAAACTATATACTTACAGATTATACAACATACTGTACATTATGAACAAAATGTACAATAACTGCACTATTAAAGTTGCTCCAATGGGGGCACTACATAAGTCGGTGCCACAAGCCGTAGCGTAAGGTTTACAGATCTTATTAAAATGAGGCTTAGGTGTTTAGTCTTTCCTCTCTGTACCAAATATTATCTTTAGATCTTCTTGATGTATAAGCACAGTAAACCCACTATTCACAATCTCTTACAAAAATGTTCAAAATTATGGGTCTCTGCTTCTCCTAACCCTTTTGGGAATATCCCATGTATCTGATGTACGGAAGATGTACCGTACGTGTCTACATACAGGGTCGAACAGAACTTGGTTACCCAATAATTGCAACACAGCAGTTATGTAGGACTCCTCAGCTCCATTACCACCTCCAGGGACTGTTAGGAACAATACCTGCTTATAACTATTATGCCAAATATCCTTGCTGACGCCCCGGGCTATACTGTCAACCACCTTGACATAATGCTAGAAAATGTAACTGGTCACTGACAAGGTACACTTTCCAGCAAAAATGCATTCTCTGACCAACATCAGCCACAGAATGTGGATGGTAGGCATCCCCACCTACCTACCTACCTAATGGTAAAACAATTATTTTTTCTGGAAATTCCCGGCGCGACCGAAGCCGCTTCAAGGACCCGTGCCCCCAGGGAGGGGGCAGGGGATGGTTGTGACGGCTTGGCTCCCGAAACTGCTCCCCGCGGCCGGCATCCGGTTTTCCTGGCTACTCATATCTCTCACCGATCCATCCACTCACTCACAGACAACACGCAGCTGCATGCACGACCTCCCGAAATCCATCCTTCCGAATCCTCCCTTCCTCGCGAGGACAGAGTCCACCTGGCCAGGCTGAGATGCGGACACCATCCAGCTCTCCTGAGCTATCAGAAGAGACTGGATGACTCCGTTGTCGACTCCTGCCCGGGATGTAACACAGCACCCCATACCATTAAACACATCATAGAAGACTGCATTTCACACAACCACTTATGCCAACAACACAATCTACACTCAATGAGAGCTCTGTGGGAAAGCCCGATCATGGCCATGGCCTTCCTCAGGGACTCGGGGCTGTTCGGCCAGGCAGCTTAGGGAACAACAACAACAACAACAACAATTATTTTTTCTAATTGAAAGAAGAAAATCTAGCAGTGACTGTACAAAACACTGAGCACTAGAGGAAGAAGCGTCTGCGAGAGGTCTCCATGTCGTGTCTCTTGAGGACCCACTCGTAGTCCCCGTCGAAGGCTCCTTCCTGCAGCCACTGCAGCTTCAGGGTGAATCTTGGACCCAGTTCACGTAGCTTCACTTTCTCTGTGTTCTTGAACTCATATCTGGTGAAGATCAAAGAACCAAGTCATTACCAAGGAATGTAGGAAATTAAATTGTGCTACACTTCACTATTGTATATTTTCCTTCAGAGTGAAGCATATCCTAACTTATATAAAATCACACAGAAGAGAAGAAATAGACACCTGGATGGAGATAAACGTCTTAAAACAGTTGGCTGAATGGTGCCAAATGGATACAAGCCAGGGAAAGAGAGAAAAGGAGAGAGATAAAAACAAACGGTGACCCCCCTTAAAATTGACAAAGAAATTAAATAATAGGCCTTAAAAAAAACACCTAACTAATGGGACAAACATCTTTGAATCTCAAAATGAATGGAGATAAATATGAGAGAGAAAGGGGTCCAGAAAAAACACCCTTTAACCCGTACAGCCCCAGCGACGCGCCTGACGCGTCGGCGATGTATGTAACGCACAGCCCCAGAGACGCACCTGGCGCGTCACCCTAATTGCGCCGACCGTAACCTCAGGTGTAGCCACTCAAGAGGGCTCAGATTTGTATGGGAACTGTGTACGTATCCCACGCAACCGTGCCGATGGTTGAAAACTCTCAAAGTCCACGTGTGTGCGCGTGAGTGCGATTTAACCTGTTTTTTTGGGGTAATTGCCTTCAATTTTTTACTCTTGTAAAATACGTTTTCGGGGGCTCTGTAGGACCATTCTTTAAGCTTTTTGAGCGGTTTTTCGTGGGTTTTCCTTCATTCCTAACCCATTCGCTATTGTTTCTGGAATAAAAAAAAAAATTGAAAACCGGCCGGGTTCTGGTGAACAAACATTACAAAACTAGCCGGGGCTGGACGGGTTAAACTCTGCTCTCTCTCTCTCTCTCTCTCTCTCACTCCTACCTGTGATGTCTGAAGAATATGTAGTCCCTCTGGTTGTGAAAGGTACAGACGCGACGCCCCTTAAACTCTGGATCGTAGTGGAACAGTGCCCCCAACATGCGAGCCACCACCCGTCCCAGTCGCGTCTTGAAGTTGTTCAGGATCACCTCAGGCCTGTAAGTCACAAACATTAGTACTATACAGTATGAAAAGGCCGAACATAAATAAATACTTAGTACAGTAAAACCTCGCCCATCCAGACTAATTAGGGGAGAACCCTGTCTGGATCTGCTAAAGGCCCGGACATATATTCAGCCATCCAGACAAATACGGATGGCTGAAACATGAGTGCGGATATCTAACTTAAACAACCAGACTTAGGTTTCAGCCATCCAGACAAATCCGGATAGCTGACATACAAGTCTGGATATCTAACACTGGATGTAAATAATACGTTGGGAAACTTGTATTCGTCTCGTTCGTTTCCGGATTGACCTATATTTTTCTCAAGCCATCCAGACAAGTTTGGATGGCTGAAACATGAGTCTGGATCGAAATGCCTGTCTGGATCTCTTGGAATTCCGGATCTGAGAGCACCGGATGGGAGGGGTTTTACTGTAATTACAATACAGTACATGCATAAACAGCGTTCTTTAGTTCTGTTTATAAGGTTATACCGGTATCTTATTCCTTGTATCCACTATCAACTATTTCCTAAAATCCACTATCAAGCACTGAGAAGAATAGAATTATAGAATCAAAGTACAGTAGACCCCACAAGGGTGCGGTTACCTAAGTCCGAGACATGCGCGCACCCTTGTAAAACGCACCCTTGGAGCTTAAGAACCTATGGGAAATTCACTATGTAGTCCGGGGACTCTTCAAACTTACCCTTTTTTCGCCCAATAACCCCTGAAAAACATGAACTAAGGAAAGAATACCTGTACAGTATAGAAATGTGATTAGATATTAGATAGAATAGGGGTATTACACTCACTTTGGATGGTTTATGTATGCGTGGAGGTTGGGATGTTGGTCTTACTGAGGAGCCTCGGACCCTCAGTAAGACCAACATCCCAACCTCCACGCATACATAAACCATCCAAAGTGAGTGTAATACCCATATTCTATCTAATATCTAATCACATATCTATACTGTACAGTAGTCCCTCGTTATCGACGGCTTTTTTATAGACGGATTTGATTATAGACGGATTGCTTTATCATAGACGGATTCGACTATCGACTGACTTTAGACTGATTCGAGTATCGACTGATATATCGACGGATTAATTGTTTATTTATATTACTCTAATATACCAACCAAAAGTGGATTAAATGATGAACAATAAGACATACAATAATAAGAAAATACACCGAAAACGAGAGCAAAAATAATTAGCCTAAAGACTTTAGGTTTTGAGTGAATCCGGATTCACCGACGATCGGAGCGTCACTTTCGACCTCCATTTTTAATGTTGTCAAAACAAGGCAGAAGCTCTAAGTCCACCCGCCTTTTACTTGCTTATTTGTACCTGAACCTTGTATCTCTTGCGTTTATTATGGCCTCTAATGTATTCAGTGATAGATATTTGCAATATACTCTAATATGTAAGGTTATGTGTAAAGGAAACGCTTAAAAGTACATAGGATAGGAGACCACGGATACTGTACGTGTATGTACGGTACCGTAATGTACGGTAATGCGGTATTGACGGTTTTTGCTATCGACGGCAGTCTTAAGAACGTAACCCCCATCGATAACGAGGGATTACTTACAGGTATTCTTTCCTTAGTTCATGTTTTTCAGGGGTTATTGGGCGAAAAAAACGCACGCTTTGCTTTTTTCGCGCTTTTTTCGCACCCTTGGATTATACGCACCACACGGACATCTGCCGCACGGTTGGAGAATCGCACCCTTTTAGTGCGCACCCTTGCGGGGCCCACTGTACTGTAATATTGTGGAGACGGTACTTTAAAATCACCCAGATGCTTCAGAACTCGGCTCTTAACGGTTCAAAGATTCCAACTGATATAACTTTATGTATACTCACGTCAGTTATATTTACTCAATCAGTCTGGTATCCGCAAAATCTTAACTGCCTATTTTATGAGTAGGCTACCGGTACTGTACTTTAATTGGAAAATTTATTTGTGTTTTAAGGAGTTTGTTCTTGATCTTCCGCTAAAAACTAAAGTACAGTAAAAAGTAATATAAATCCGTCATACCTGTGAGCTGTAATTTCACGAGAGCTTCTGTGAAGGTCCCTACAAATTTTTGGGTTGCTCATCCTGAAGAAAGCAGAGGGGCCGTCTGGAAGATGAATCATTAGCAGGCCGTCTGGAAGGAAGAAGAAGAATTAGCCAATGAGGAAAAGAACTAACCCAGAATTGCCAATGAAAAGAAAGCTTTGGATATTGATTAGAAGAAAGAAACGATTGTGGGAAAGATTAAAATTGTTAAAAAAGAACAGGGGGTCTAGTATGGAGGCTAAGGAAGTGGATCTGGAACGCAGACAAATAAACAATAAAATAAGGTGGGAAACAAGGAGGGGGGTGAAGGAGAGGGAGAGAGAGATAGCTAGAAATGTGAAGGATAATCCAAAAATATTCTGGAAGTACATTCAGGAAAAGTTAACAAGAAGAGTAGGGATCCCAGAGCTGGTGGGGGGGTTGAATGATGGGAGTAGAGCGGAGACTGATTGTGTCACTTGACGAAGAAATCTTCAGGAATCTATATACAGCGCTGGTTAGGCCGCACCTGGAATATGCAAACCAGGTGTGGGCTCCATATATGGTAAAGGATATAGAAGCAGTGGAGAAAGTGCAGAGGAGAGCTAGCAAGCTGGTACCAACGTTGAAGAACGCGGGCTATGAGCAGAGGTTGAGGACACTGGGGCTTCCGACACTGGCATATAGGAGAAAGAGAGGGGATATGATAGAGACTTTTAAGATAGTGTCAGGAAAGTACGATGAGGATGTGTGTGAAGGTATCTTCTTGATGCGGGAGGGAACAAGAACGAGAGGACACTCTAAGAAAATTTACAAAGAAAGAAATAGGCTTGAGAAGGCAAAGAACTCATTTTGTGATAGAGTGGTAAATGAGTGGAACGCACTGCCCCAGTATGTAGTCGATTCCGAATCAATAAGGGAGTTTGAAAGTAATCTTGATAAAGCATGGGGAAGACAAGATTTGAAGTTTGATTATAAAACAAAAATACAGAATAGTAAAAATGTTGTGTCTGCTACCGCCGCCGCCAACACCGTGAACGACCGCAGCAGTGCAAGTACTGGTACTGAGCTGGATACACAGGCATAGTTTGCCTTTTTTCAGAGGATCTACTGTAAGAAACTGTAAGAAACTGTAAGAAAACTACTGTAAGAAGTAACAGTATCAATAGTCTGTTTATATATTTTTAAATTTCATAATCCTTGGTCTCTGGGTCTTTTCATGAGAGACCTAGATGTGTGTGGCATAGTCAGAAGAGCATCGGCTGCTGATCAAAGGGTCGGCGGATTGAGGCCGCACTGTCAAAATTTTATTGGTAGATGTCAAGCTTGGGCAACTTGATCTAGCGATTCGTGACAAACGCCTAATGTTCATGGCCACCCCTTCTCAGGAATTACGGGCTCTGTCTCGAGTCGGCCACCCCCAGCTATGGGGTATGTGCATATACAGTACATACATAAAATTACATAATATTATTTTGCTAAATCTTCAATACTGTACACTATTTTCCTATACCGGTAGTGATTGTTTGTCCTTATATTGTGCAATTTCTGGTTTGGGTTTGTTTAGCAAGTTTTACATTTTAATTTGGCTTGTATCCTCTCGGCTCCATTCAGCCTACTGTTTTAAGACGTTTACCCCCATCCAGGTGCCAATATTTTCCTGACGAGCGGTAGCGAGGAAAAAATTGACAACACGAAAGTCTTAATACAGTATTAACAAAGAAGTGGGCGAAAGGTCTTAAAAGTGCCAAAATAATGGGCCTGTCTTCAAATCTGAAAACTAATGGGGCTAAACATGAAGAAGGAGGGGGACCAGAAAAACTCCCTATCTCCCTTTAAGCTATCTGGAGAGCTTTGATAAGTACAGTAAGTCTATGGTAGAGAGGAAGTTGTTGTCCATGGTAGCTAGGGAGCTAAGTCTATACAGTATTAAAAAAAAAATTTTTTTTTTTTTTTTTTAGTGGGGATTGGACCTGAGTTTATACAGAAAGGAAATATCCGAAAGTAGGGAGAAGATTTTTTATGTGAGTACAGTAATCGGAATGCATGTCTGTAACTTACTTGGTACTCTTTGGTCCTCATTGACCACTATTACATCTGTGAATCCCTCGCTGTTTGCTCTGCTCACCATTTTCTTAATACTGCTGCGCTTTCTTGAGAACGGCTTGGCTCCGGGGATAATGCGACTCAGCTCTCGAACCAGCACATAGCTCTTCTGCAATTTAACATTTGATAATTATAAATATTTAAGGAATTACCTTTTATAGTGATAAAGGACCACAGTGCATGTTTGCGATACCAACACCACATACCATACCATATCAGTGTCCAGGCAGTACATTTTTACATACGGTACACTATTTTGATTCTACTAAATATTACTAATTATTTTGCCATAGCATAAAACTTTCGTTTAGATGTGGAAATTGAACCCAAAAATATTATTAGTGGAGCTGTCCAGTGCCGGATTTTAACCTGTGCCCCATGCTTATGTCTATCTATCTACAGTATATACTCAAGCACATTCCCCATTTATTTATATTTTTTTAGCTGGGGGTGACCGACTCGAGACAGAGCCTTTCGTAGTAAACAATACTACGATAGGCCTACCAAAGAAGGTAGTACCCTACTTGCTCTGATGCCTTGAGTATTTTTCCTCTTCTTGTTTTCCGTTTAATGTTTTGTCATAATTTTAACCCTTAAAAAGCGGCTCACCACTTAAGTCGTGTTGAAAAAACTGGCAAAAAACGGGTGAAAAAAGGGTGGAAATCGAGTGAAAATGGGTGGGATAGTAATGATCCATAAGTCCGACATCTGTGGCCTCCCGGCCCACACTAACTCCAGTTCCCCCACCGCACGTGAGGATGACAGTGTAACCAATAGTTCGCTAAAAGTGAGCAAGGTAGCAAAATCTGCTAAACTTCCATCTTCGAGGTAACACTGTCAGTGCTCCACGAGTGCTACGTAGCTGTATGTGGCGTCATTGTGTAGCGATTTCCACCTAGTTTTCGGCGCAATACAGTTCCTTTCATACTGATGGTTGATATAGCAGTCAGAACGGCCCAGAAAGGCCCAAAACGGCCACAGAGCACCCGCTAGAGGAGGGTTAAAGACATTAGCCTACACAGTCATACAACACTCTCCCTCATCCATACTGTACTGTACCTTACTATAATGTAAAGCTGATATCATACAAGCACTACCTTCAACTCATAATGTCAACTCTGGTTTGGCAGATTAGGAGAAAACTATAAAATAAACTAGGCCCTATTGTATCCTACTTTATTCTATCTTCAGTCTTATTTCTGAAATAGTCAGTTTTTGTCAACATTGGTATCAGAATTTCAGAGTTAGTTAGTTATGGAGAGCAGATTAATCACTGGTCTGGTTAACTCTGAAATTCTGATACCAATGTTGACGAAAACTGACTATATAGTCGCAGGTGTGACAGTGATACCCCCTTTAAGCCGGTATCACACAAGAGTTTTTATAGTCAACATTCGATGATCAAACAAAATTATGGCAACATTTCTGGAATACTGTATTTTGCACTGTTATCGGAAACTAGACTGATGCTAGATGAATTTAGGTAACAGAAATATTGTAACTGTCTACCTCGCATGCTGCCAGACCAGTGTTGAGGGAAAAAGCGATTGTGTGATACCGGCTTTACTCTTCCATTCTGACCTTGTGAGGAGTGTCGGTAGTGGTGATCATGACCTTGGGCTCGTAGGATTTGGTGAAGTATTTGGCATAGGCGTCCGTGGCCTCCTCTTGTTCCAGCTCCTCATCCTCCTCCCCCGCCACCATCGTCACGTCCGGCTCCCGCAGACTTTCGATGGTGTGGGGGATCTTTTTGGCTGGGGCGGCATCTCCAAGTCTCTCTGCATCCTTTTTCCTCTGCTTCTTTTTTTGAATTTTTTGCTGAAACGAGAACCTTGATTAACGTAACTTGAATAGAAATAGAAAAAAAAATCATTGTTGTGAACAGAAATGGAGAGAATAGAATTAGAATACCCACGTGACAGAACATTTATTTATTGATGTGAATAGAAACATCATCCTCAATGTCGAATTCACAGAAAGGCTCAATGATATGGTGAATGTTCTTGGGTGGGTGGGGTGGCATCTCTCTGTCTCTGCTTCTTTTATTTTTATTGTTTTGCTGAAACAAGATTTTCATCAACTCCGGCAGTCCGGCTTGCACAGACTTTCCGATGGTGTGGGGGCAGCAACGGTATAATCCTGTGTAGCGGGTGGACCTGTACTTATATCTCAATAATTTGGTAATGTTACAATATATTTTTTACATTTTACATTCATAAATAGTCCACTAATATACTAGGTTAGGTTAGGTTAAATATATTGTTAAATGATTCTTAGTAAACAGGCATCTGAAAAACAGTTCCTCCCACTACACAGGATCTTACCGCAGCAGCTCTCAATCTCTCTGCTCCCTTTATCAACTCTGGTAACAAAACAATTTACCCAACAGCTGGCCGTGCAATACAATAATGGGTTGAGGGGGGATTTGCCCCCTTCACCCACACCCCCCATTGACTTATTGTCATATATATATTACCAGCAGGGAGCAAGTAAAAGATCGCCGTGGGATAATTTTATAAAACAAAAGCTGTCAAATTAGGCTCGACGCGGACATAAGTGTGAGTGTACGAGTAGATTTATGTAAAGTGTCGAGAACGGTAAGCCTACACCTGCGAACACCACCCGACCCGACGGTGGTAATACTCTAATCTTGCAAAATTAAAACCCATGAAAAAATTTATAGGCCTATGCTAGCCTAGGCTAGGCGTCTTGTAAATATTTTGATAATTATAGGGAATAGGCTCGCAGTCTTATTATACACAATTTATTAGGAACAATGTAGGTCTATGGAATCCTAATTCTGTACTTAGGCCTATGTATAATCCACTGTGGGAGAATAATTTTGATCACATTTATAAAACCCGATAGCCTATTAGGCTAATAGAAAAAAGCGGCAAGAGTTGTGTTATCGGGCATAGGCTATCACCCATAGGACTTAGGCGAGCCCTAAACTTACCTCTGACCGGCCACCGGGTATAGGCCTATCCTAGTGTTTACTGTAGCGGCGTAGCTTACCCCTTTGAAAGGACATTAACCTAACTGTCCTAACGTTTCCTAACAACCCTAAGCTACCTAACCTATCCTAGTATTATGAGTGGGAGCTGCCGCCCACACACCCTCGCTGTTGACCTACGCCCGGTAACACAACTCATTCCAAATAAAAACTCATTCTAATCAATCTCAGAGCTCTTTCGGACATCCTCACTATTTACAAACGCCTTCTTCATGCAGTATAATCGATATTTACCCCCTGCTGGCAACAATCAACATAGGCCTAGATGACGATTTCAATCATTCATGCCCCCCCCCCCCCCCCTCAATCCATCGTGTATCCCACATTGGAATTAGGCTAGGCCTAGGGCCTAGGCTAAGACCATTAAAACACTAATTTCTCAAAATCTGGAGGAAAAAACATGAAAAATAAGGGTGTGAGCCTCTTCCCTATAATTACCCTATAGGGCCTAGTTTAATCCTACAGTACCTGACTTAAAATTCATGGCGCAACCTAGCCTATGAAGCCAGCTCGCCTAAAGTTTAGCCTAGGCTAGGCTATTTAGCATAATTTAGGCCTAGCCTACAAATCTTATGAATAGGCCTAGAAAACGAACACAAAATAATAATATCCTAATAGGCCTAAATCTCAAATACCCTGAAATAGGCCTAGCCTATAGCAAGACGATAAATATTTACCTATTGTCCCGTTAAAATATCCTCAAGTTGGATGATTCCGGTGCTATTCCTCCCTCTCCGCCCTCCTCTCTCTTACTTATGCCTAATATCCTAATCTCTTCTAAAGATGTACTTTCTACCCTCTCTGGGCTTAACACTAATAAGGCGTACGGTCCAGACGGTGTTCCTCCTGTTGTTCTCAAAAACTGTGCTTCCGTGCTGACTCCCTGCCTAGGCAAACTCTTTCGTCTCTGTCTATCCTCTAACGTCTTCCCTTCATGCTGGAAGTTTGCTCACATTCAACCTGTCCCAAAGAAGGGTGACCGCTCTCAACCCTCCAATTGCTCTTATCTCTTGTCTTTCTAAAGTTTTTGAAACTATTCTTGCTTCCAAATTTCTTAAGCATTTCTCTTCTCATAATCTGCTCTCAAATCGCCAGTATGGCTTCCTTAACCTGACAAGCGCGAAATAGACCTAGGGGCTATGGTAGTTATTTGTGCATTTCTAGCCTTGGATTCTGACAGAATTAGTTATATTTACAATATAGAGCATTATTTGTTTTCGGTATGCTTTTATTTTACATATATGATGTATATATGAACCTTCAAGAGTGCTAAAATAAGTGGGAAAAGCATTTGGGTGGTGAAAAACGAAGATATTGGCCACCCGGTCATAATCTCAGGCGAGAGAGAGCCACAGGCAACCCTCCTCTCTCGCTGTCTGTGAGGTAACTGAGACGAGCGGGGCGGTGTGGGCCGGTGTCTGGGTGTTGCATAACGATCTTTTCTGCAACCCACTTGTGCTACATTATCGCGGGAGAGAAAAATAACCGATAAATGATGATAATAAGAGGAAAAATAGGTGATAATTGAGGAGGGGAGGGAGGGGGGAATAAGGTGGGGAAGGAGGGGAGGGGGGTGGGTGAGATTTACATGGATGAGTACTGGAGGGGAATTATCTCACCCAGAGACAAATTCCTTTGTTTTGATAGGCCCTTTTTTTTATGGAAGGCTTTTTTTATGGTCTTGCTTCCGTGAGGCCTATCGCGTTCCCTATAGGAAGCCTTCCGTGAGGCCTATCGCGCTTGCCGGGTTAAGGATCGCTCTACTGGTGATCTTCTTTCATATCTTACTAACTCTTGGTCATCCTCCTTTCGGAACTTCGGTGAGACTTTTTCTATTGCACTAGACATATCGAAAGCCTTCGATAGAGTCTGGCATAAATCTTTAATTTCTAAACTACCCTCCTTCGGTTTCTATCCCTCCATCTGTGCCTTTGTCTCTAATTTCCTTTCCGGCCGCTCCATAGCCGCGGTTGTGGACGGCCATTGTTCACTTCCTCACCCTATAAACTCCGGTGTTCCTCAGGGCTCTGTCCTATCTCCTATTCTCTTTCTAATTTTTATAAATGATCTCCTTAACTGTACCTTAATTCCCATCCATTCATACGCAGACGACTCAACCTTACACTACTCCATTAGTTTTTCAGAACACCCCAGCCAGCAATCCCTCAACGACAAACGTAATGAAGCCATAGAACTCTTAAATTCTGATCTAAATACTATTTCCAATTGGGGCAGAGAAAACCTTGTTAACTTTAATGCTTCCAAAACCCAATTTCTCCATCTATCTACCCGTCAGGATCTCCCAGCGGACTATCCCTTATTCTTCAACAATACAAAAATCAACCCTTCATCTTCTCTCAATATTCTTGGTGTCTCTTTTTCTTCTGCTCTCATTTGGAAGGACCATATTACCAGTCTTGCTAAGGCAGCCTCCCAGAAGCTGGGTGTGCTCAACCGCCTTAGGGGGTTCTTTTCCCCGGCACAGCTTCTTGCTCTGTACAGGGGCATAGTGCACCCTTGTATTGAGTATTGTTCACATGTGTGGGGAGGTTCCTCTCACAACGCTCCTAGACAAAGTTGAAAGGAAGGCCTTTCGTATCATTTACTCCCGTCCACTCACCAACTCTCTGCAATCTCTCTCTCTCCGCCGCAATGTTGCATCTCTCTCGCTATTCTATCGCTACTATAATAATCAGTGTTCCTCAGAGCTATCCCAGTGCATACCACCTCCTTTACGTAGGGTACGTGGTACCCGTCTTGCAACTCAATCCCACCCCTACTCTGTGCAACTCTCCAACCCAAGAGTGAAACGTTACTCTCAAACTTTCTTCTACTCAACAGCTGAGCTCTGGAACTCTCTCCCAGAATCAGTCTTTCCCTCTTCCTATGACTTAAATTGCTTCAAACTCCGTGTGTCCCGGCATTTTGGCTCGAACGTCCCTTGATTTTGGCCCTGTCACTCTTTCAACTATGGGGGAGGCACTCGCTATAGGCAGTTATGCCTTTTGCCTCCCTCAATCACATAGAAAAAACAAAAACAAAAGTAACCTAGGCCTATTAAAAACTGTTCAGGGGACTGGTTAGAACTTGTAGTTGTAGGATGTTTAATTGAATGTCGGAAATCAGTATTTACTGAGAAATAACAGTCTTAAAATGCACTATGGGTCACCCAGGGTCCCTGCCCTCTCTTTCCCAGTTAATGTTATGTTAGGCCTAGGCTATAGGCTAGGCCTATTATATTATATTAGAGTTAGGCCTAGGCTGGTTAGGTTAGGCAATAGGCTAGGTTAGGCCTAGGTTAATCTAGCCTAATCTAATATAATATTTGTACATTATGGGCAGTGGGCGGGGCCGCGCGTATGTAGCGGCGTACAGACCCTCCCTTAACCCGGGAACTGCGGGGAGACTCTTAACCTGACAAGCGCGATATAGACCTAGGTGCTAGGGTAGTTATTTGTGCATTTCTAGCCCTGGATTCTGACAGAATTCGTTATATTTACAATATAAAGCATTATTTGTTTTCGATATGCTTTTATTTTACATATATGATGTATATATGAACCTTCAAGAGTGCTAAAATAAGTGGGAAAAGCATTTGGGTGGTGAAAAACGAAGATATTGGCCACCCGGTCATAATCTCAGGCGAGAGAGAGCCACAGGCAGCCCTCCCCTCTCGCTGCCTGGGAGTCAACTGAGACGAGCGGGGCGGTGTGTGCCGGTGTCTGGGTGTTGCATAACGATCTTTTATGCAACCCACTTGTGCTACATTATCGCGGGAGAGAAAAATAACCGATAAATGATGATAATAAGAGGATAAATAGGTGATAATTGAGGAGGGGGGGGAGGGGGGAATAAGGAGGGGAGGGGGAGGGGTGAGAAACACATGGATGAGTACTAGAGGGGAATTATCTCACCTAGAGACAAAATCCTTTGTTTTGATAGGCCCTTTTTTTTTTGGAAGGATTTTTTTATGGTCTTGCTTCCGTGAGGCCTATCGCGTTCCCTATAGGAAGCCTTCCGTGAGGCCTATCGCGCTTGCCGGGTTAAGAGTGAGTGAAAAAAAAAATCAACTTTTGACATCGAAAAAAACTATTATTAAATTATTTTTATTTGTTTATTTTATTTTTGGCCCCTGGGCCATGCAAAATCTCAGTCCTCTACCTCCCCTCCTTCCCCACTTTCCTCCTCTCCTACAGTTATCACCTATTTTCCCTGTTATTCCCTTATTCTGAGGTATATTTTCGTGCTAACATTAGCGAGTTGCAAGCAGGGTGTTGTCATCACTGATGGCAAGCGAGTGCAAGAGAGAGAGAGAGAGTATCGATCGACTGTGTCTCAGTGGCCTTGGGGGAAATTGGCGGGAAAGCAGCTTGCCTCACCCATACATTATACAACTCGCGGGCTATATCTCCGATTTTGACCATCCAAACGCTGTTTTCACTCGTTTTATTGTTGTTTCAGGTTAATACCTTTATAATCAACCCATAATAGGCGCATATGGATAAGTATTAATGCTATTAATGGTACAATGAATATTTTAGTGACGGAAACACCTCAAATACATGCGCACAGGGAGAGGTGTCTAATTACCCCCATGCGCACTTCAGAGGTTAAAACATAGGGCATTTTAAGACTTTTATTTCTCGGTAAATAGCCTATTGATTTCCGACCTTCAATTAAACATCCTACAAGTTCTAACCAGTCCCCTGAACATTTTTTAACCTCTGAAGTGCGCATGGGGGTAATTGGAAACGTCCCCCTGTGCTGACGTATTTGAGGTGTTTCCGTCACTAAAATATTCATTGTGCCATTAATAGCATTAATATTTATCCATATGCGCCTATTATGGGTTGATTATAAAGGTATTAACCTGAAACAACAATAAAACGAGTGAAAACAGCGTTTGGATGGTCAAAATCGGAGATATAGCCCGCGAGTTGTATAATGTATGGGTGAGGCAATCTGCTTTCCCGCCAATTTCCCCCAAGGCCACTGAGACACAGTCGATCGATACTCTCTCTCTCTCTCTTGCACTCGCTTGCTATCAGTGATGACCACACCCTCCAATCGGATTTCTAATGTTAGCACGAAAATATACCTCAGAATAAGGGAATAACAGGGAAAATAGGTGATAACTGAAGGAGAGGAGGAAAGTGGGGAAGGAGGGGAGGTAGAGGACTGAGATTTTGCATGGCCCAGGGGCCAAAAAAAATAAAAAAAATAAAAAAAAAAAAATATAAATTTTTTTTTTTTTTCGGTCAAAAGTTGATTTTTATTTTCTCTGACTCTTAAGAGTCTTCCCGCAGTGCGCCGGGGGAACTCTTAAGAGTCTCCCCGCAGCTCCCGGGTTAATAGGTTACTTGAGGATATTTTTACCAGCAAGACAAACAGAAAATCCAAAACATATTGTCTAGATAGGGTAAATTGCCGTACTGGTACATCAGATAGGAATAGAAAATATCAGTCACAGGATTTTAATTGTACTGCTAGTAGAAATATTGAAGGTGTAACAGAAGATGGGAATTCAGTTAGAAATAAAGGTAAATCCGATACCAGTAAAATAAATTCATTGCGATTATATTATACAAACTGTAGGAGTTTATGTAACAAAATGGATGAACTTAGAGCACTTGTTAGCAACGAAAATATAGACATTATAGCACTGACTGAAACATGGATTAATACAGAATCAAGACATTTTTTAGCAGAATTCCATATACCAGGATATACAGGTAGTTTGTTTAAACGCGACCGAACAAGTAGGAGGGGCGGCGGAATAGCAGTGTTTGTCAGGAGTTCTTTAAAAAGCTGTATTAAATCAGGTATTAGACTAAATACTGATAACGAAAGTGTTTGGGTTGAGGTTAGCGAAGGTAGTGAGACCATAATTATTGGAGTTATTTATAGACCACCAAATATGAGTAGAAACGAAGGTACAGCTTTATGGCAGGAAGTGAAAATAGCATCAAGGTTTAGCAATGTGTGTATTATGGGGGATTTTAATTTTCCGAATATTGATTGGCAGCATCAAATCGGCGACTCGGATTCAAAAGAGTTTATTGAGGCGGTACAGGATAGTTTTTTATTTCAATTCATAGACTCGCCTACTAGAGGTAATAATATCCTCGATTTAGTTCTCAGTAATAATGAACAAATGATAAATAATGTAGAGATAGGAGACCAACTAGGAAATAGTGATCATAAATCAATTTATTTTAACATACAATGGACAGGAAAGGCTAAAGAGAATACGACACTTATCCCAGATTTCAGAAAAGCCAATTATGGTGGATTAAGACGAGCCTTAAGAGTCGATCCTATGGTTAAACTATTAAGTGGACCCAGGTGCGCTAATGAACATACTCTCTCTCAGATACCTGTCTTAACTCAGGATAATTTGACAGCTACATATAATAATTTTATTTCTTCACTCCACAATGCGCAAAATAAATATATCCCCAAAAGAAAATTTAGATCAACACAGAACCAACCCAAATGGATGAATAATAGACTATTAGACCTTCTAGGAAAAAAGAGAGGAATATATCGAAAAATTAAGAAAGGCGAAATTCACCTACTTGCTTACTATCAGAATCTATCAAGAGAGGTTAAAAAATGTATAAGGACAGACAAAAGAAATTATGAAATCAGGATAGCCAAGCCAATGACTCAAAAAATAACCCTAAGGCTTTTTACCAGCTATATAAATCTAAAGTTAGAGATAAAATAGGCCCCCTTAAAACTTCGATAGGAGAAATGACAGAAAATGATTTAGAAATGTGCAGTACATTAAATAGTCAGTTTCTATCCGTTTTCACTAATGAAAATTTGGCACAGATTCCAGAAGTCCGTAAGGTATATAGCGATAGTATAGAAAATAGGTTAAGTACGGTTACTATAAGTAGAAATGATGTGCTTAAGGAAATTGACAGACTGAAACCTCAGAAATCGCCTGGTCCCGATGAGGTATATGCCAGAGTATTAAAAGAATGCAGAGATGAGTTAAGTTACCCATTAACATTTCTTTTTAACAATTCATTAGAAACAGGTATAGCCTAGTTCCAGAAACTTGGAAGCTTGCAAATGTAGTTCCGATTTTCAAAAAAGGTGATAAATCAATAGCATCCAATTACCGTCCCATTAGTCTCACTTCAATCATAGGAAAGCTACTAGAGTCAATTATTGCTAGGAAAATGAGAAACCACTTAGAAACATTTAACTTAATCAATTCTTCTCAGCATGGATTCACTCAGGGACATTCTTTCCTTACTAATTTGCTTAGTTTTTTCTCAGAGGTATATGAAGCAGTAGATAATGACAAGGCATACGATATTATATTTAGATTTCAGTAAAGCTTTCGACAGAGTCCCTCATGAGAGATTGATGAGAAAGGTTGAGGCACATGGAATAGGTGGGGTGTTGTTGGGATGGATTAGGTCATGGCTAATTGGTAGGAAACAGAGAGTCAGCATAAATGGTACCAAGTCAGAGTGGGGAGCAGTCAAAAGTGGTGTCCCCCAGGGATCGGTATTAGGTCCCCTGTTGTTTCTTATATACATAAATGACCTAGATTTAGGTATAACTAGTAGGATAAGTAAATTCGCAGACGATACTAAAATGGGGAGATCAATTGATTCAGATAGCGATATAGAGTGCCTCCAAAGGGATCTAGATACCTTACATGAATGGTCAGTAAATTGGCAGATGAAGTTTAACATTGACAAATGCAAGGTATTAAAGATAGGGAAGATGCAAACAAATGTTAAATATAAACTAGCTAATTTAGAATTAGAAAATTCAGACTGCGAGAAAGATCTAGGTGTGTTTGTTAGCAATGATTTGAAGCCTAGAAAACAGTGTATAGGCATTCGTAACAAGGCAAACAGGATTCTCGGGTTCATCTCTAGGAGTGTGAGTAACAGAACTGCTGATGTTATCTTAAAACTTTACTTGTCATTAGTGAGACCCCATATGGATTATGCTGTCCAATTTTGGTGTCCTTATTACAGAATGGACATAGATTCATTGGAGAGAGTACAGCGTAGAATGACAAAAATGATCCATATTAGAAATCTTCCGTATGAAGAAAGGTTGAAGAAATTAGGTTTACATTCGTTAGAGAGACGCAGAGTTAGAGGGGATATGATAGAGGTGTTCAAGTGGGTTAGTGGGATTAACAAAGGGGACATGACAAATGTACTAAAGCTCAGTGATAGCGAAAGAACTCGTACCAATGGTTTCAAATTAGATAAATTTCGTTTCAGAAAAGATATAGGCAAATATTGGTTTGGTAACAGAGTTGTAGATGGGTGGAATGGTCTAATAATAATAATAATAATAATAATAATAATAATAATAATAGGCCTAATAGTTCTTAAAGCTAGCGCATGCTAAGCTAGCTAAGGATAGCTCAATAAGGCCGATTAGGCGTATTTCCATTGGGGTCCTGTACTACTACCCCATCCCTTTGCTCATGAGGGATGGTAACGACTCAGTGCTTGTGAAAAATCTTTAATGCGCCGAGCGTGGGCGCGAACCCGGGCCTTCTGGGTGGAAGTCCGAGACGCTAGTCACTACACCAAGCGAGCCGCCAAGTGCTATAGTGGGATCTAAAACTGTAGGGAGCTTTAAGATAAAATTGGATAAGCATATGGACGAGAAGGGTTGGGTGTGAAGGGGGATCAGCCGGGTTGGGCCAATCAGCGCTCTGCAGACCCCCATAATCCTGCGTTAATCTCTAACCGTTTTGGTAAGATGATCCTCAGGGTATTAGAGTGTTGAGCCTATAATTGGGCTTTGTAATTGATTTGGGGTTGTGTGGGACAGGGATCTGCCTTGCTTAGGCCAATCGGCTTTCTGCAGACTCCCATTTTCTTATGTTCTTATGACAAATTAAGGAAGCAGCAGAGCCCACAGTAGCCTACCCACCTTCCGCTTGGCTTCCTTCATCTCTATGGCGGTCTTCTCCCTCAGGTACTTGTTCTTGATGCCCTTTAACGATTTGGAGGGCATTTGGGGCGTCTCGGGCTCTTCGGTAAGCTCGGGAGGATCCATTTCTTCGGAGTCTAACATGCTGCTGCTGTTCTCTGTGGAGGCCGCCATGTTTGTGTAGAAGAAGAAGAAGAAGAAGAGGAAGACTTTTGGTCAATTTGTTATCAGGCCACTTCCCCACCATAACAATGATACGTTACGCTTCATTGGCATTTCGCATCCAGTTCAGTTTAGTTGGAATTCGGGAAGTTTAGCCTTAACGTCGGCACTTCCCTAATAAGAGGTTTTGGTATTTTTCCTTTTGTGACTTTTTGTGACGTGCTCCTTTGTCTAAAAATAAATATATCTCATTTTTCATCCCTTTTTCTGAAATCTTCTTTCTTCAGTTTTGTTTCTTCTCTCTTCTTCCTTCATTCTTATTTCTTCTCTCTTCAGTCTTCTTATTTCAGTTCTTTCAATTTTTTCTCTCGTACTCTCCACATTTGATAGATTGTCTGTTTCACTCTATCGCTTATTTCTTTGTTAAATAAAAGATGTCCGATGACTTGGTTTTCATTTTCAATATAAGGTTCCGTGTTGTTTTGTATCACGCCTTCTTCTTCTTCTTCTTCTTTTTGTGGAGTTGCAGTCCCTTTTCAAAGCCAGCTCACCTATGCACCGGTGACTTCTCCAGAAACAGCTAGAGCTAGATTTAAGAATTAGTTTAGAAAATATGTAGTCGTAGAAAGGATAGTTAAAGAAAAATAATTGAAGTAGCCTATATAGCTTAAGCAGAACTCTCCTCTCCTTATTTTACCCCCTCCTCCACCCCCCAATATCTCCTCCACCCCCCAATATCTTGTTCTCTCCTTACCTTAATTTAACTTTTCCCCTCTCTACTATTTAATCTCATTTTTCTTCCTCCCCCGCTCTGGTCCCCTTCTCCCCCCTCACCCTATTCTATTCTATTCCGTTTTCTCTTCTGCCACACCTGCTCCAGGAATCTTTTCACTACCTTCATTCTTTTCCCCATTTCCCCATCTACCCCCTCTTCTGTCCCGAGACCTAACACAAATTTTACACCTCATCCTCCTCCTCTTTCTGTTCTTTCTTCCCATTCCCTCTCCTCTACCACCCGTTTCAACTCATTTTCCAACCCATCTCTCTCCTCTGCATACCCCTGGCACTCTTTCACTATATGTTCTATTGTCTCCTCCACTCTCCTCCATCCCACCTCACACTGTAGACACTCTTTCACCCCCCCCCCATTCCACCTCCATGTTTTCCTATTTGTCTCTAATGCTCCTGCCCTAGCCTTAAACAGTAGTTCAGCTCCCCAGCTTCCGTCATAGAACTCCTCTTTTCTCGGTCTCCCCTTGCTTCTATATCTTATCAGTGTACTTTTCTTCTCCATATTTCTCTTCCATTCCTGTCTTCCTACTTCCTTCACTCTCGTTCCTATCTCTTTCTCTAGTCTCCTTCCCTGACCTAGTCCTGCATTACTCCCTGCATCTCTCCACTCCTCTCCCACCCTTCTTTGTTTCACTCCTATTTTTTTCAGTTTTCTCTTACACTCTTTTGCCCATCTACTCTTCCCCTCCCCCCATTCATTCACTCTCCTTGGCCACCTATTATCCTCCATCTCCTCCAACCTACTCTTGTACCTCAACTTTGCCTTCGCCACTCTTTCCTCAAACGTACTCCATCCCATCTCCCCTCTCACTGCTTCATTTGTTGTCCACCTTCTTGCTCCTAACCCCATTCTTCCTATTTGATTTTGTCCCATCTCCAGTCTATTTATTTCTCCCCCTGTACTCCCTCTCACATCCATCCCGTACATTATTCTCGGCACTTCAAAGTCCTTCCACACCTCTCTTACTATTTTATATTTATTTACTCTGGTTTTTGTCACATTCCACAGTTTCCCACTACACTGCTCCACCTTCATGATTTTCTCATTCATTGTCCTTTGTCGCCCTTCCCTCCCTATCCATACCCCTAAATACTTCACTTCCTCCCTTGTTTCTATTCTTTCCCCTCCTATCCTCATTTTTACTGCCTCTGGTCCATTTACTACTATCATACTGCTTTTCTCTACACTGAACTTCATTTCTAGGTCTCTGCCAAACCTTTCCGCCTCCTGTAACATTTCCCCCATATCTTCCTCTGTCTCTGCTATCAACACAACATCATCAGCAAACGTCAGAATTGCTAGCCTATACTGCCCTATTTTCACTCCTTGTCCCTTACTCTTAATTCTCCTCACCAACTCCTCCATGCACATTGCAAAAATTAGTGGTGACAGGTTACATCCCTGCCTTAACCCTTTCCTTCTCCTGATTCCTTTCACTGCAATATTTTTCCACACAATCTCTGTCTCCGCCCCTTCATACATATTCATTATCATGTTCCTTATCTTCCTACTCACTGCGGGCCTAGTTCTCCATCACTGCTTCTGCAACTCCCCTACTAATCTTATCATATGCCTTCTCCACATCCAAACACACTATAAACACACATTTCCCTTGCTTTGCCTTTTTCTCTATAATCTCATCTAATATAAATATATTGTCTGTTCCTCTTCTCCCCTTCCTAAACCCATTTTGCTCTTCACTAAGTAGGATCCTTTCTTCTACATACTCTCCTACCGTCCATATCAGATCAGATGTGGTTCGGGAAGTAATGCCTTAACAATGGCACTTCCCTGAGAGGTTCTTGTAATTTTCCTTTTGTAACGTGCTCTGTTATAAATCTTTTTTCTCTATGTTGCATTATAATCTATTTCTTCTTATTCCAGCTCCTTCATTTTCTTGGTTCTTGTTCTCCACATCCCATATAACATCTTCACTCGTTCCTAGTTTTCTTCTTTGAACAGTAGATTTCCTATCACTTGATTTTCCTCCTCAACGTAAGGTTGTTGTAGCGCTGTTTCCTTAACTCTCCTCTATATATATAGGGCACCATAAATTAAAGTGTTTGATGTCCTCTATCTCAGCATTACATAGTAAGCATTTCATATCTCCTCCTACATGCCTGTTCCTGTCTCTTAAATTTAAATCATTCGTTCTACACCTATATAATATGACTGAAGCTTCTGTATTATCATAAAGTTCTTCTTCTCCCTTTATTTCTGATTTAAAGGCCCTGTATATTTCTAAACTGCTTTTCTCCCCTAGCTCTTCCTGCCATTTCCTTGTATCCCAATGTTTAACTTTCTTCTTAATTTCTTCCTTCAGTATACTCGCTAAATCTGTTTCTCCTAAATTTAAATTTTTTATATATTTTCTAATTTCCATTGTCCATGGATCTTTTTTGTTGTTTAATTTTGCTTCTGTTATTCTTCTAAGTAAATCATTACTGTCTTCTCTTAAATATTTTAAACAAATACTTCCTTCCATAATTCTTGCTTCCATTGTGGATGCTCCTATCTCCCCTCTCAGGGTCACTTTTTGTGCATATCTCGGTGCCCCTAATATTTGCCTAAATACCCTATTTTCAATATTTTGTAACTTGTTTATTTCTGTTTTTGTAAATCCTATTATGCTTGAGCCATACAGGACCGACGGGAGCACCACACTCTTCCAGTATGTTTTACCAATTAGAATTTTGTTGCAGCTTTGTGCTATTACCAGATAGGTCATATTAGCCATTCTATTCGCTTTTCCTATTGCCTCAGATTTCTGGTCTTTGAAACAATTTCTAGTATCATTTACTTTTATTCCTAAATACTTAATCTGCTTAACTACTTCTATTTCTTTGATATTGTTTGGTTTCTCCTTCATATTAAATATTAATATATGACTTTTATTTTTATTTATGTTTAGCCCACATTCATTTCCTATTTTAATTAGATCTTCTATTGCTTTTTCAGCCTCTTTTATTGTATGTGCCATAAGTAGACCATCGTCAGCATAGAATATCGCCTTTATTTAAAAAAAACTCATCTGTGAATCCTCCTTCTTTTTCCAAGTTTTTTTATAATTTCATACGTTAAAAGTTTAAAAAGTGTGGTCGATCCCGTGCAGCCCTGCCTAATGCCACTAGTGACTTGAATCTGTGTTTCATTTTTATAACCTTTATTTATAATTGTGCTGTCATCAATATAAACTTTACTTATTACCTTAATTATATCTGAATTTATATTATAGTCCTTTAACACTTCAATCATCTTCTCTCTTCTTACTGAATCGTACGCTTTAGAAAAATCAATAGAGATGACAATTAGTGGTTTCTTTAGTTCAGAAGCTCTCTGTATACAGTACTTCAAGATAAAGAGGTTATTTTCTATTCTGTCTTTACTTGTGAATCCACTTTGAGTCTCTCTAACCTCTTTATTATATGTTACATGTTCTTCTATTTTATTTTTAATTGCAGTTGTCATAAATAATTTATGATACATCTGTAAGTGCCAATGGTCTTAATTCATTCACCTTTGGTTTACTTATTTTTGGTATCATCACGGTCTTTGATTTTTTCCATACTTCTGGTATTATGCTAGTATCTAAGATTCTATTAAAGCAGCTTGTCAGTTTCTTTAAACATATATCACTTTGAATAATAGCTTTATAAAACTCAGGTTTTAATGAATCCAGCCCAGCTGCTTTCCTGTTTTTTTAACTTCTTCAAACTCTTTTTAACTTCTCCTATAGTTATTTTGGGTCTATCCATATATTTAATATAATTATCAATCTTAAAAGCCATATCCATGTGCTCCGTTAACTCTTCTGTTACTGTTACTGTATGGATACCGGTACTATAGTTATGGTCTTCAACTTCTGGTACTCCTATTCTTATTTTTCTTACTTCCCCCCCTTGTCTGTCTTGCATTTCTCTCTCCCTATCTTCTCTATATTTATTCTGAATATCTTGATTCCATACTCCGTCAATCTTATTCTCATGCATTTTATATATATTGCTCCAGAATTTCTTTAACTGCTCAGCTGCTTCTACATCTGTTAATTGCCTCCCTTGATCATTATAAATTTTTAATTCATTCTTCTGGCTTACATTTTTATTTCTTAGTTTATTTATATGTGTCCACATCTTTTTACTTGTATCCCCACTATCTTTTATTTCTTTAGTTAGTTTTTCTCATGTGCATAGATAGCTAAATCCCTAACTTCCTTTTGTACTTTACCTTTTTGTTTTACATACAAAGGTTTATATCTTTCTTCTTCGTCTCTGTCTTTTGCGTTCCTCCTTCTTCTGTTATACTGTCTCCTCTTTTTAATTCCTTGTCTTATACTGTCATTTATCCATGGTGCCTCTTTTTTAGTTTTATCCTTCCCTATTCTTCTTCTGTAAGTAGTTTTAAGTTTATCATCTGCTACCTCCTTCATAGTTTGGTTGAATATTTGTATATCATTGCTTTCACTATTTAACAATCGTCTTTCCAGTTCTGTTATATATTTTGACAAAGACTCATTATCTGTTTTGTAATATTCTCTTGTTTCCCACTTCTTCCTGTTAAAACCTTTGCCTTTACCTGTACTCCCTTTGCAGTCAAAATCTACCTGTATCATATTGTGATCTGTCAAATCAAACATTTCCTGTTTCTCATCTATTTTCATTTTTCGGAAGTCAACATAAATTTTATTTGAAATGAAAACATAATCTATTGTACTGTATTGTTCATTTCTCCTCCATGTCACTTCCCCTTCACATCCTGAGTCATCATTTAACATGATTAATTTATATTTCTCCATCCACTCAAGTATAATTTGACCATTTCTATTAAGTTTTTGCTTTCCCTTAAACCCGACATGTGCGTTTAAGTCTCCAAGTACAATAATTCTATCCTCTTCTAACTTATCCAAATGATTCTCAATTTCTCTCTTAATTTCAGAGTTTCTTCCCTCATCTTTTACTGATAAATAAACTAGAAATATATGAGTTTTCTTTCCATATATATTACCCTTTACATACAAACAAATCTGTGTTTTTAGATTCTATTTTACTTAAATGTATTTTGTCATTTTCTTCCAATAGTAACATTAACCCTCCTCCTTTTTTGTCTTTTATGTCTCGCATATTTTCATATACGTTAATGTTTTTATCAATAAATATGTTTCTTACCTTTAACTGTGTTTCGGTTAAACAAAAAATTGTATGTTTATTTAGCATTTGCTTAATTTCTTAATATTTAAGTTTAGTCAGCCCTTGTATATTAATAAGCTTAAACACCAAATTTTCACTATTTGTCATCTCATCTCAATCTGTTGTTTCTTCCTCTACGTTATTTTCTCCATCTCTATCAAATTCAAGTTGTGTCACTGGCTCTATATCTGATACATTTCCTTCTCCTGTCCCTTCCCGCTCATATCTCTGCCTGTCTTTCACCTGCTATCTCGATCTCGATCTCGATTGATAATGTGTAGGGCGCTGGACTTGCGCATATCACACATATAAGGGTATTAGGGTGGAGGATGGGGGGAGCTAAGTGGAGGGTATTTGTTAGTAGTCTTGGCAAATCCAACGTCAAGGCTATTAACCTAATTGCAATGACGACTTGTCTATTTTGACTGCTATGTCGTCTTTCCAACCGCAGTTAAAAAAGAAAACGTCTAGAGTCTACTCCTTATCTTGCTCTAGGAGACGTTGTACATTAACCTACCACCGAAGGTGAAAAAAGCATAGAAGAGAAGAAAAAGGGGTTTACCTTAGTTACCGCTTAAGGCCCATCCCGTGTTCCGTCATGTGCAGATCCTTGTCGAACGTGCGCATGAGCGACCCTCTCTTGTTATCATTTTTTCACGCGCCGCCATTTACTTGAGTCTGCTTTTGTTGTGCGCCTTCAAATTCACCCTGTTTAGGTTCGTTTCGGCTTATCTGGCCTTCTTTTTTGTTAGACAGATGGGTAAAATTCTAGTTTCACGTACACAGCGACAAAAGGGAGGCGCAGTTGTAAAGGCATAGCTTCCCGACCAACTATGAAGATCAGGGAAATTGCTGGGTAAAAGACGTAATATAATGATAATAAACTACATTAACGACATTAGCCTAACCTAACAACCTTACCTAACCTAACCTAACCTAGTATTATGTAATAGCTATGGTGCCGCATATGGGGAGATTTTTTTTTTTTTTTTTTTTACAGTAGGTATAATTCCTTATAATGCATTTCCGCCGCTTTGGACATATATAGGAATTAAGTATGGTATATGACAACTCTAAAGTAGCCATAGAAATTTATGAGTATGCTGTGAAAGCGAAACTAGAATTAAACCGACAGGTTACGTGATCTAGGGCACGTAAATGGGCTCCTAAGTGTGTCAAATGGAGACGCGTGTGGAAATAGCCTACCGAAGGTACGGGGGCGCCTGGCGTTCCTCATGTATGTTTTTCATTCTTTCTCTTTTCATATTCTTTTTCCTGTTAGTCTGGGCATAGTTTAGCTTTTCGCTTATTTTAGCCTAGCTCGTTTTCTCATTCAGGAATTGCTATGCCCCTATGAGTTTTCATATTTTCATAGCCTAAGGTGTAACGTTTGGTAAACAATCTGAGATTTCGATGGTGGCAGTGCTGTTTGTAGAGTTTGTGTCAGCCGCATATTATAGCGCTATTCCCGAGTCCCCCCTTTCGACCCTTCACTGTGTCTCAAGGGCCTGGGCGACAGGTGGTTCGTGATATTCCAGGGGTACCCCAGGGGGGCCCCTACATCACACTACAGGGTTTTTTCGCCCCTGACACATTCTCTGCTCACGGCTAGGCCACCCTTTTTCTCACCAGTTTCGTTTACTGGTTTTTGTTTTCCCTTCATGTTTCACCTCCGTCCTTTCATCATCTTTTTGCCCAATCCAGGGGTACCCCAGGGGGGCCCCTGTTTGTGCTAAACCACCCTCCCTGCCACTTCTCCTCATGGGCTTTGCTCTATCTCTGTGGGTTGGGTGGTTCCTGGGGGATGTGCCTCCTCTCCCCTGGTGTGTCTTCCTTGCCTCTCCATTTACCGGTTGAGTTAGGATCATATATCAAGGAAGACACTGCTGAGCTTGATGGCCATCCAAGCTTGGAGTTCATAAGGAGATGACGCATTTTTGTGGCCTATTTTGGTATTCCCTAGATGCTCTTCTCGCTTTTTCGGCGCCGGACCATCTCGGCCGGTCCCGCAAATTTGCGGGGAACTCGATTCGGTCCTCTGGGACGTTTCGGCTCCCCGCAAATTTGCGGAGCTCGCTGGGGGGGGGGGGGGGGGCAGTGGGGTAGCTAAGGGGGGGGGGGAGGGGGCTGTTTGAAATCGCCCCCCGGGCCCCCAAGAGAAGGGGGCCCCCAAATGGATCTGAAAATAATAGTAATTATACTAATAGTATATACTGTATATATAAGTAATATTAATAATGAGTAAAAAAACACCATGTGTGTTTTCTGATTTAACCTCTTTCTTTTCTTCTATCCTGCGACGTCATGGGTATTTAAAATTAGAAAAATAACGATCACTCCATCAGTATTCATTTGGCGGTGCAAGGGGAAACATCGTCGCTCTCGCTCCTAGCCTCCTACCCGCCACTTGCTTAGGACGCACTGCCTATAGGTAGGCCTAATGATTATACTTTATATACATTACAAAATAGCACTATTGAGTTTGACAGTTGGTTAATATACTGTGTTTTTCGTAAGCATGTGTAAAGGAATAATAAGATATAGCCTAATTTGACAACAAGAAACATGGTGATTGTTAATAAGTTGAGTGTATAATCGAAGATAAGGCCTACATACAATTATATATAAATATATGAACCAAAAATTTCGGTAATATTTTTTTTCGTGAACTGTAATGGTCAAATCGATAGCTATATTTCATAGATAACCTATGTACTTAACCTTGTGAGAAAGTTGAGTGGTATCAAAGATATTTGTAGAGTAGGCTAAACTTCTAAAGTGCTAAATATTTAGGCCTTGAAATTTGTAGGACTGTTTTGGTCTCATATTTTTTTCTCGAACTGTAGGGGGCCTAACATAGCCTATACAATGTTTATGGTCTTACTAAACCTTAGCTTTATCATGAAAAAGATGCATAGTCGTTTAATATTAGTCAATTAAGTATGGGTGCAATACATCAGCTAAAATAGAGCATAGAGAGGCAACATTAATGGTGTAGAGTGTAGGCTACCTTGGTTAGGCTATGAGCACTATGACTCATTCTTTCAAATTTAGACTCTGGATCACTTTTATTTATGCTACCATACGCCTTCCATATATAGGCTATGGTGGCTGTACATATCAAGCCCAGGAACTGTGAAATAAGAAGGAACACAGTTGTGAGCATTGAATACTCGTTTGTAGGTTAATCTAGCCCTTTGGCTGGTTCAGGGTCAGGTGCAAACGTTGGTAAGCTTTCTAACAAGTTACTGGGGTTCTCAAGAAGAGGCCCCCAGTATTGAGATTTGAGGTAATGCATAGCTTGATTAGGCCTACCAATGACGCCTATTTTAACTCCCTAACGCCAGTGGTGGGGTTGAAATAATATTTTAATGTTATCACGTTTCATGTACATTATTATTTTTTATTATTTTATTAGTATTATATTTTATATTCTTATTTCAGACATGCCTAATGAACGACAAAGAGAAAGAGTTCATCAAAGTGGTATATGTTTTACAGTATTGTACCATCCATTGTACATGTATTCCTAATCCATTAGATAACGGTGATATAATAATTAATTGTATATTAAATTATTACCAGTACCCCACTATTGAGTCATGGATATCGTCAAAATGCACCTAGGTAGCATTATTATTCTAAAATTTTCTCGGGGGGGCTTAAAGCGCCCCCCCGAACCCCCCAGCTGAATAGGCTCGCTTCGCTCGCCACCCCCCACCCCCTTCTATAATAAGCAAACCATGGAGGGGGCCCCTCCAGGCACCAAGCCCCCTGGGCCTCCAAATCTCTAGCTACGCCCCTGGGGGGGGGGGGGGTCCCGCAAATTTGCGGGTGGGTTGTGTCGGTACGGTTATGCCTCAATAGGTCCGCAAATTTGTGGAAATAGTTGGCTTTCACTGTTGACCTTTTTTATGTCATCTTGTTGCCTGAAACTATATTGGTGTGTGCACTTTACTAATAATAATAATAATAATATTTATTCAGTCAGCAATTTACAGAGTTGGTACCACATAGTTTGTTACAAATATGACATGTACCAGCCTTGCATAATTCCAACTAAGGATAGCCCAATAAGGCCGTTAGGCGTATTTCTATTGGGGTCCTTGTGGGATTAGGTTAGCTGGGGAAAAGGGGAGGATAAAGAAATAGATACTTTAGAGAAAGTATTTCTAGGGGGTTATTTTAAGATACCTTACATCCTATAGTAAATATCAGTAATCCGTAATCAGTAATCATTTCAGTTTGGTTTGTCTTTCTCTTATGTCGTATTTAGTAGTAGACATAAGCTTGGTGCTCCCTTCTCGCAGCTGTCCGGTTCAGGTGTTCCTTCGGGCTACGTCTGAAGGAATACAGTGTTCTCTTTTCACGGACTGACTGGGGTAGGTCGTTCCAGTCTTTGATGGCAGTGAAGAAGAATGTTTGCTTACCCTGTCCTTGGATTCTCGGGACCTTAAAATTAAACATCATGTTTCTTGTATTATGTCCACTCCTCTCATTTGCTTTAACAAAATCATTCTTTAGATACTCTGGAGCTCTGTCATAGAAAATTTTGAAGGCATTAGTTAGCCTGATTTGTTTGGCCCTGTCAGAAACATTGAGCATACTAGTGACTGAAGTTGTTCCTGGCCAACATGTGATCTGGGTCCTAGGTTCAGCATGAACCTAACCATTTTATTTTGAGTGACCTGAAGTTTGTGCTGTGCTGATTTAGATGATGCAGAGTACCAGGATGACACAGAATAGTCAAAATGACATTGAACAAGCGCTTGGCAGAGTGTCTTTTTGGTCGCCGCGGGCAAGCATCCCACCTGTCTATACAGGTATTTTATGCGTGCTCTACACTTACTCAGGATAGATT
This sequence comes from Paralithodes platypus, assembly GCA_032716605.1. Taxonomy (NCBI): domain Eukaryota; kingdom Metazoa; phylum Arthropoda; class Malacostraca; order Decapoda; family Lithodidae; genus Paralithodes; species Paralithodes platypus. Next base: position 6,037,009 of record CM064513.1, on the reverse strand, counting down.
CCAAAATTGTTTCACCTGACAAACTCGCATCCAGTTTCAGTCCGAGATATTTAACTTGTGACACTGTTGTTATAGGAATATCATTACAGTTGACCGAGAAGCCCACAATGTCTTTCAGTTTGCGTTTTGTTCCACATAAGATGGCTTCCGTCTTGCCCAGGTGAAGAGATAGTCTATTGTCCACTAGCAATTCACTACATGATGCTAGTTCTTTGGAAAGTGAAGCGGCAATACTTATTGGGTCTTTTCCTGAAACCAGAAGCACGCTGTCGTCTGCATACAGTAATAATTTACATGAGACGCTCAGTTCCATGTAGTTCACATAACAGAGAAAGAGTAAGGGACCAAGGATGCTTCCCTGCGGGACCCCACAGTTAATTGGCATAGGATCAGATATATTATCATCAATTTTGACTCTTTGCGTTCTACCACTAAGATAAGATTTAAACCAGTTCACAGACCCTATGCCCATAGCTTGTAGTTTATTACATAGGATATCATGGTCTACTGTGTCAAACGCTTTTTGTAGATCAAGAAGAACCATACCGGTGTAGTTACCTTTAGACATTTCTTTACGAATGTGATCCGTTAAGTGGATGAGACAGGAGTCTGTCGAGTACATGCATCTGAAACCTGATTGAAACTTATAGAATAGATCATTTTGTTTGAGGTAGTGTTCAATTTGGGTGTATACCGCTCTTTCAAGGATTTTAGATACAATACATAATATGCTAACTGGTCTGTAGTTGCCAACTTCTAGTTTATTTCCTTTCTTAAATAGAGGGGTTACAATAGCTTCCTTCAGTTCAGCAGGTACTGTGTTGGTGTTAATTGACAAGTTGATGATGTGGGTTAGGGGGCCTGCTATACCAATGGCTCCATCTCGTAGAAATTTGGCAGGAATTTTGTCTGGTCCTGTGCTCTTATGTACATTTAGGTTAGACAGCTCGTCAAAAGTGTATTTTGGTGTAACATTTTGCAATCTAAATGTGTTCGGGTGTATGTCTTTATCTCTGTAGAAATTACGAAAGGTGGCCGTTGTTGTCGTGTATTTATTGAGAGGTTGAGGTAGGTTCTGTGCAAGTGTGTTTGCTATGGAGGTGAAGAAGGAGTTGAAGTATGTTGAAATTTGTCGTTTATCGTGGCAAACCTGATCATTAATGGTGAGAGCAATATTAGTGTTAGACGAATCCCTTGTCTTGTTGCTGTAGCCTGTTGTTTTTAGGTGCCTCCATAGTTCTATCTATTGCCTGACGCCGTGATCCCCGAAGGGGTGGCCACGAACGAACCGCCCCCATGCACCTCTGTCCCCAGTCAGTCGACGCCCCTCCCCCCAACCAGCACCGCCTTCGTTCATGTAGTTCCTCACTCCATCCTTCCACCTCATATTCGGTCTACCTCTCCCCCTCTGTCCCTCCACCTCGCTCTCGTACACCCTCTTAGTCATTCTCTCGCTTTCCATACGTTCCATATGGCCGAACCATCTCAAGTTGTTCCTTTTCACACTTTCCAGCACATCTACCTCCACACCACACCTCCTTCTTACTTCCTCATTAGTCTGTCTATCCCTCCATGTAACTCCGCACGCACTCCTTAAGTAATTCATTTCCACTGCTCTCACTCTTGGTCTGAGTCTCTCAACCAACGTCCATGCTTCGCTTCCGTAAGTCAGTGTCGGGATTACCACACTGTCATGCAAGGACTTCTTCACTTCCATACTGACCACCCTATTTCTTGTTACTGCTTTTAGCATTCCTACAACCCTCTTCCCCTGTTGTACCCTCTCCCGCACCTCTTCATCCATAGTCCCATCTTTACTCAACACACTGCCCAGATACTTAAAAGAGTTGACGATCTCCATAGCCTGACCGTTCAGCTTCACCTCACACTCTGTGACTTCACCCCTTTCGAAGACCATAACCTTGCTCTTCCCCGTATTTACCTTCAAATTCCGTTTTTCGCACACTGTTCCAAACTCATTTACCAGACCCTGCAACTCCCATTCATTATCACTCATCAGAACTGTATCATCCGCAAACAGCAGTATAGGTAGCTTCCACTCAATTCCCTCCCTTTTCAGCGATACACCAACATCCACTGCTCTTGATAATATTTCTTTCATGACTCCATCCATATATACAGTAAACAACCACGGGGACATCACACACCCCTGTTTCAAACCAACATTCAGGTCAAAGAACTCGCTCTGCTCACTCTCCACACGTACTGCCGCCTTTGCAATACATGCTCTTCACTGCTTTCAGCAACTTGCCCTCTACTCCGTATATTCTAAGTACTTTCCACAAACCTTCTCTATCCACTCTGTCATAGGCCTTCTCCAAGTCCATAAAGGCAACATACACCTTTTGTTTCTTCTCCAGATACTTCTCCACAACACAATTCAGGGTAAAAATCTGATCTACACATCCTCTTCCCTTCCTAAAACCTCCCTGCTCGTCGCCTATCCATTTCTCCGTTCTCACTCTCTCTCAATCACTACCGGTACCCTACTGTATACCTTCCCTACTACGCTTAGAAGACATATTCCTCGGTGGTTACCACACACTCCTCTTTCCCCTTTGCCCTTATATAGGGGGACTATTATGCCAGTCTTCCAGTCATCGGGTGCACTCCCCTTCTCCCATGCTAGTTTGCACATTTTCCATACCCATTCTATCACTATCTCACCACCATACCTCAACATTTCCCCACACACTCCATCTGTTCCTGGTGCTTTCCCCAACTTCACTCTTTTCATGGCTTCCCACACTTCTGACCTCCTGATCCCCACCTCCTCCTCCACTACTTCTCTTCTTCTCCCTCCCATACCATATCCAGCTATGTTTGCTGGCTCTTCATTCCTTTCATTTAGCAACTCACTGAAGTACTCCCTCCATCTTTCGACTCTCTCTTGCTTCTCGACTAGCATTCTCCCATTCTTATCTTTCACACCCTTACTGTTTCCCTTGCTACCTTCCCTAACTTTCTTGACTTCTTTCCAGAACAGTTTCTTACTCTCCCTCCATTTTACACTCAGATTCCTTCCAAATTCCTCATCTACTCTTCTCTTACTTTCCTTCACTACTCTCTTCACCACCCTCTTACTCTCCACGTACCTCGCTCGTTTCTGTCTCGGAATCTTCATTCCCTCTACTACCCAACCACTCTCTATATGCTTTCTTCTTTTCTTCCACAGCTATTCTTACCTCTTCTGTCCACCATGCTGTACCTTTCACTCCCCTCCCTCTTCTCCTCACTCCACACACCTCCTCACATGCTGCACAGATCTCATCCTTAAACACCTTGCTCATCTCCTCCACTTCCTCCATAACTTCCAGGTCGAACCCACCTAGTCGTCTTTCCACTGCTCTCCTGTACTCCTCCCTGACTTCCTCCTCCTGCAACCTCTCCACCCTCCTCACCATTCCACCCTCCTCTCGCCTCCCTCCCGCTCTCCTCACCCACTTCTTTTGTATCCTAACCTTAGCTACCACTACATAATGATCAGACAGACCCCCTCCAATACCCCTATACACCCTAGCATCCATCACAGATTTCTTCATTCGTTCATCCACACATACATAATCAATCAATGACTTTCGTTCCACCACTGTCTTATCTTTCATCGTCAACATCCGTTTCCACGTGTACCTGTGGATCATTCTGTGTCGGAAGAAGGTGTTGGCTATCCACAGCCTCCTCCCCACACATACGTCCACAAGTGCACTACCATTCCCATTCACCTCTGATGGTACCCCCCACCCTCCCACCACTCCCTCAACTTTCCTATCACCCACCTTACCATTCATATCCCCAATCAGAAATATTCTTTCGTTCTTGTCAAACTTCTCCAGGCACGCCTCCACATTCATCCAGAACTCCTCTTTCTTTCTTTCAAGTATATCCTCTGTCGGGGCATACACGCATACAATCACCCACGTTTGTATTCCTACTTTCATTCTCACCCACACAATCCTTGAACCCACAGACCCATACTCTCTTACACATTCCTTCCATTTGCTACTTACAAACAAACATGCACCTTCTCTCGCTGTTCCTTCACTCACTCCAGCACACACACCCATTCCACATTCCCATTCTCTCACATCTGAACCTTTCCATTTGGTCTCTGTCATTCCACATACATCCAGCCTGGCATTCACTAACACTTCCAGAACCTCTCTCTCTTTTGTGCCATCATTCATGCCACTAACATTCCACGTAGCCATTCTCAGAATGTCCGAAGGCATGTCCTTAGTCGGTCGTGGTTCGTCAACGTTGGTTCCGTCCGCATCCGAGGCTGTTCGTTCGTTTTTCTTTGCTTAGATATTTTTTCCGGGTGGGGGTCGCAAGCCCACCGACCCAACCTCTTTAGTCGCCTCTTACGACACGCAGAAGGCACGTAGTTTCTTTGGGTTATTCTGATATTCCTCTGCCTTATTGTGAAAATAATTATTTTTCGCTGATTTCATTTTCCTACTTAGTTTATTCCTGGCCCTGTTGAACTCATGTTTCAGACCTTGATCCTGTCTATGTTTCGCTAGCCTTTTTAACAGATTGTCTCTGTGTTCCAGATGGTGTAGTATGTCATTGTTGATCCATGGGTCTGACCTTGCTTTAATTCGTATGTCTTTCAGAGGAGCTATTTCGTCTAGGATGTTTGTGATGATGGTTCTGAAGCCAACCCATGCGTCATTAACGTTTGTACTTCCAAACACTGGAGACCAGTCTGTATTCCATAAAATGTCCAGAAATGTTTCCTTATTGTAGTTTCTGAGTGACCTTGTTTTGATAATCTTGTGATTCTCTAGGGTAATTTTTGTGGTTTTCCGTGTGCAATATGTGACGTAGTGATCACTTATCCCAGTCTGTATAATCCCTGATTGGGATATTTTGTCCTCTCTGTTACAGTTTATGTGGTCTAATATTGTGGCAGTGTTCTCAGAGATACGTGTGGGGGTTGTGATGAGTTGTTTGTGATTGTGCATTGTCAGTATATGCCTATATTCTCGTACAAGCCTATCATTTCGTTGTTTGTAACACAGGTTAAAATCCCCTAGTATGATGGATTCGTTCCGAGGGTCTAGCGATGACAAAGTTCGTTCAAATTTGGTCAAGAATTGTGTGTCGGCTGGTGGCCTATAGCATACCCCAATTGTGATGGGTCTTGTCCTCGGCAGGTGTAGGTCGATCCACAGAGCTTCGTGATTTTCTACATGGAGGTCGGTCCTAGTTGTGTGTGTGAGGTTGTGTTTTACATACAGACATACTCCTCCCCCATGCCTATTGCGATCATTCCTAACCATGTTGAAACCTTGAATATTTATTTCACCATCGTTTATACTTGAATCCAACCAGGTTTCTGTGATTGCAATTATTGAAGCTTTGGCCTTATTAGCTAACAAGTTTATTTCTGACAATTTATGGTACATTGATCTGGCGTTAATGTGGATAAGATGGAGCCCTTTGTTGGTGAACACTCTGTATTCATCTTTGATTTTGAACGTGTCCTGGCTGGATTCTGAGTTGTTAATACTTGGATCATTTACATTAATATTCGGTAATGAATGCAAGGCACACTTATTGCAAAGGAATTCCCGTTCTTCACTGTTGGTCTTCTTAGAGATGCACTTCATGTGAGCTACCTGTTTACACTTTACACAGTTTTGGATCTTCTGACGTCGTGTTATGAGTGATTCACAAATAAAACAAATGGTTTCGCGATGTTGTACAGCTGAGTTCCTACATTTAACACATTCAACTTTGTTTCTACTGTTAACGTAAGTACATCGGTTATGAACAATTTCATTACAACTGTTGCATTGTAAAAGTGAACTCCTATTGTTGAAACCAATATTACAGACTATACATGCTTTTTTCTTACTGTTTATCATACGACTGGAGGTGTGGTTTGGTCCGCGTCGATCAGCTGTTTGTGCGGGAGAGAGTAGGGGATACTCGCGGTCGGGCTGTGGTTGTTTGCTGTTGTTGTTGTTGTTGTTTTCATTGTCCGTTGATGCTGCTTCCCTGTAGATGTATTTGAGAGTGCTACCTGTTTTTATTGTTGTTCTTGTTGCATGTTGTGCTACTTGGGTCGCCGATATCTGTGGTATTAATGGTAATGCTGTGGGTAATGTAGAGTTGGTGGAGTGGGTAATTGCTAGTTCCCTGCAATTATCGCATTCCATTTCTTTTCTGCTGTTAACATAAGAACATCGATCGTGTGCTGTTTCATTACAAATACTACATTGTGATGTTGGACTCCTTTTGTTGAATCTAATATCGCACACTGTACATAGATTCTTTGTATTGTTCGTTGTACGTCTGGCGGTGTGATGATCAGCTGTGCTGCTAGGGTGGGGACTGTCTGTGGCTATGTCTCCCCCTGTGACCCCTCCCTGCCCCACCTGTATTTGCTGTTTGATGAAATTATCCTTATTCCTGGCTGCTAATGCTTCTCCATTGTTGATGTTGTTGCGACTGATGCCTTTCTTCCTAGCTGCTCCGGTTACATATTGAGCCACCGATAGTGTTGGATTGTGTTGTGGGTTGAATTGGAGCGTGACGGCCGGAGGCTGGGGTACCTGCTGGCCCAGTTTGTTATAACGAATTTTACTGCTAGGGACTGTTGAAATGTCGGTGTCTGCCTTACTTGGTTGGTGGTGAGGTTTCTTCAACGTTGAACAAGGGCCGGGGTTGGTCTCTACATCTCCGCAGCTAATTAGAGTGTAGCACAATAGGTGTTGTAGCGAGGTTGTGCCAGAGTGTTTGCCCAGTCGCGGCGCCTTCCCGATATACTGGTGTTATAGACCCTGCATGTAAGGTGTTGAGTGGTGGTTAACACTTTCTCCATCTTTGCAGGTTCTGCTAGTGCTCTTCCACCTCGCCCGCCCTACTCACCTACCTCTGTGCTCCCGGTTTAGGGTGAGTACGGATACCGGTTTGCATGTGTGTTACTGTTTCCCCATGCTCATTCCCTGGTTCTTATTGGACATTCTCTACACTTACTCCGTCGACGTGCTGATTATGGTGTGTGTTCTTCCATTGCAGGTAGGATGCCTTGCTTTCGCCATGGTTGTAGCTCCCCGTGCTTGGAGAGCCACAAGTCCTGCTTGCGCCACTCGCAATGTGTGTCCTCTACGGCCTACCTCCCTGCTCTGTGTGGCCCGTGTATGGACCTGGTGGATGTGGTGGACCATAGCCCTGGTTCCTCAGCGGCGGCAGTGGCCTCTGCTTCCCTTCAGTCGGTGTGGGCGGTAGTCTCCCACCGCATTAGGACTGTGGGCCACCGTTCCCCGGCCTTTGTTGACGATTGGATTCGCGTCGCCCTGGGTATCCCTGACCCGAAGGAAGGCCGTTCACCTGGCCCTCTCCCTGCTCGGGCCCTCTCCCCTGGGTCCCGCGGCCGGTCGTCACATCGTCAGGAGGATCCCCAGCTCCGTCCACGCTCTCGCTCGCCTCATTGCCCGTCCTCTACTGCCCCTCGTCGTCCTCCTGATCGCCTTGACGACGCCCATCGCCCTCGTCATGGTTATCGCCCTGAGGCCGGGGTTAGCGGCTCTGCCCCTGTGCGCCCTCCCCTGGCCTCCACGGATAGGGGCTCTACTACCTTCCGCCCGCTTCCCCAGCCCAGACGACGTCCTCTTACGTTGTCCTCTACGCGCGCGGATGTTCATGCTGTAGCTGGCCCTCTGCTCCCTCCTCCTACACTGTCCAGGAGGGTCCACCAGGATGTAGTTGCTTCTCCTCCTCCTACTTCACCTGCTTCAGTGCCTATTCTTCCTTCATGGTCTCGTCCCAAGGTGGAGGTCCCTCCCTCCTCCGCCTCGGTGTCGGGCCGCCCTGTTATCTCAGCCCCGGGGATCCTTGCTCTGTTTCCCTCCGCGGCTCCTTCTGACCTCCTTTCACCCGGCCAGCCTTCCCACTCCTGTCATCCTGCTCCTCCTCATTCTTCTATCCCTGACCTTCACTTACCGTCTCGCCAGGGGGGTACCCCGCCTCTTGACTCGGTGGAGTATAGCGAGGTTTCGGGGTCCCCTTTCTCAGGAGCTGACGTGTCGCTGGAAGAGGGGGATGGTGATGTTTCCCCCTCGGGCGTTAGTGATCGGGGACGAGACCCTCAGAGGCGACACAGCCGTCGTCGCTCGCCTTCCTTGGGCCGCGACGTTGCTGGTTCGTGTCGTGGGTCTCGCTCCCGCTCACGCTCGCCCCTGCGGGCCGAACAATCTTCGGGGGGGTCGCCTCTCTCGGATCGATTGTCGGCTATGCAGGGGTGGGTTGTGTCACGCATTGACGAGCGCTTGGAGGCGATGCAAGCCTCCCTCTTATCGCGCTTCTTGGCGGTGACACAACCTCAGCGCCTCACCCAACCTACCCCTGCTACGGTCCCCCTACCTTCTGCAGTGGGCCACATTCCTTCTCGCCCAGCTTCTCCGCCTGCCCGGTCGTCGGCTAGTACTGCTCCTGCCCTAGCTCAGGAGGTTGCCCCTGCTGTCTCCCATGCGGAGGTTCTCCGTCTGCTAGGGCAGGGTCCGCGCTTGCCCCCCATCCAGAAAACCAAGGTCCCGTCGCGGCCCATGCCGCTCCTCTATGGCTCCTTGGCTGTTTGGATGGGGGTGCTGGCCTCCCACCCGGAGCGTGCTACCGGCTTCCCGTCAGGTGAGTGGGCCCTACCATCTGGCTGGTCAGTGCAAATTAATGACAAGATGCAGTTCAGGGCGATCAGGGTGGATGGTCAGGTGGCCGACGTGGAGGTGCGGGCTTACCCGACAAGGACTGACCTTCAGTACTTTTCGGTGAAGCCCAAGCCCCCGTCTGCTCCTCGGACTAAGCTCTGGTCAGACTTCAGCCGCCAGGACATCCTTCAGGATGTTCAGTCCCTGGCTGTGTTGACGGGACTGTCCTCCTATGGGACAGGTTTGTGCGACGACGGTAAGCCTGGCTTAGCCGTCGTGCTCGATAACCCTCTCCCATTGGAGGCCTGGTTTGCTGAGGCCTTAGAATTCGCCAACCGATCCGTCGACAGATCTACTTCAGTCCCTCCCCCAGAGTCATCACTGCTTTTGCCTCCTCTTGTATCTGTCGGCGGATTGGACGGCAAGTTCTGGTCCTGGATAAGCGCGCCCAAACTTGAAATTTGTTCTATTGCTAACCCGCTCTTCTCTCACCCAGATAAGTCCTCTGTCGACAAGGATTTTACCTTGCGACAGAGGGTGGCGAACTTATTATCTTGTCTTTTAGGTTCCCTCCAGACATCTGTTCACCACCTGCGGCTTATCGAGGCGACTGCACCAGGCGATCTTCGCGAGGGTTTGGACCACGTTCGGCGGATCCACCTTCAGCTCGCGGTGTCTTTGGTTCCCGAGCTGAAGGCGGTTTTGTGCGAGGCAACTCGGCAACGCCAGACGGTAAGGTCCTCGTTCTGCCGGAAAGCCTCCTTGGATATTCGTCAGGGTTTGTTGTACTCTGAGCTATATACGTCGGGGCTTTTTGCGCAGGATGCTTGGGAACGCTACGCTTCTCTGTCGGCGGACCCTGCTTACGACACGCAACGACCGGCTGTGTCGCGGGCAGGGTCTTCTCAGTCCCGTCCTTCTGACGGTCCTCTTCGGGGTGCTGCCGCCAAGAAAGGGCGCAGGAAAAGGAAGTTGCAGGCCAGAGCGTCGGTTCTGCCTCGCACTTCTGCTCTTGCTCCCTTTCATCCCCGCCGAGAAGGGGCTGGCCAGCCTTCCACTTCCGGCCGCACTTCGATGGGGTCAGACCCGTGACGGACAGAGGATGGGGTGACCCGCCCTTTTCGACGAAGTGGGGGGGGGTGTAGGAGGTCAACGTGGCGCTCATGACCGCAAGGACCGTACCGGGGGAACCTCCACGTCAAAAAATTTGTAGGTTCTCCAGGTCGGTCTCCTCCTTGTTCTCCTTCTCGCCTAGCCGAACGGGTCGCTCACCTCATCTCGGGAGCTACCACAGGTTGTTTTCGCCCTTGCGCCCCTTGATGACCGCGAGGGACTTGGGGGCAGCAGATTGCACGGAGGGGTCTAACCTGGAGATGGAAGTCCAGACCCCCACTCAGCTCTTGTCAACGAAGCCGGCCCATCTCTTCAGAGGTGGCCAACGTGATAACATCCATGGACGAGCAGGGAATCGTCAAGGAGGTGAAAGCCAGTGGTGGATCTGTCGGCCCTCAACGGGCACATCGTGAACACACGGTTTCGGATGCTGACGGTACACCAGGTACGACTGGCCCTGCGTGGGTAGTGTCGCTGGACCTCAAGGATGCGTATTGGCACATTCCTATCCATCCTCGATTCCAGCGATTCTTGGCCGTTCAGACTTCCGATCGTGTGTTCATGTTCGACAGACTTCCCTTCGGTCTCAACATCGCGCTGCGGATCTTCTCAAAACTGGTGAAGCAGGCTCTGGATCCTCTCCTCAGGAGCGGGCTCCAGATCCTGTTTTACTTGGACGATTGGTTGATAGTTTCAGACACCCTAGAACAGTGCGTACACGACACCCTCACAGTAGTTCACCACATCACACAGTTAGGGTTCAAAATCAATGTTCCCAAGTCACGCCTGACCCCGTCGCGTGTCGTGACGTGGGTAGGTCTCGAATGGGATTTGACCAGCGCTACAGTGACCCAGAGTCAGCCAAACGCGGTGAAACTTCGAAGGAAGGTCTTCGCCGTGTTGCACTCGGTCTCCCTCACGAGGAGGATCTGGGACTCGTTAGTGGGTTCGCTGAATTGGGCCGCTCTGACCATTCCCTTAGGGAGGCTCAGGCTACGCCGCATAATACTCATGGGCAACAAGGTGTTTCCGTTGACCCCTATGGATCGGCTCATGCCGATCCCGCGTACCATTCACAGACACTTAGGACACTGGGTTGCTCGGGGCACGCTCTCTGCGGCTGTGATCTGGACCGCCCCCCCCCCCGCCGACGATCTGGGTAGACACAGATGCGTCGAGCGAGGTAGGGTGGGGTTACCAATCAAACCTGGGACATCAACATCACGGCAGATGGGTGGGACACACACACCTACACATAAATGCCCTAGAACTGTTGGTTCCTAATTTGTTCTTCCTGAGGGACCACGCGCTGGCCCTTCGGGGAAAGTTGGTGGCCTTCAGGATGGACAATCAGACAGCTGTCCACTGTATCCAAAGGCAGGGGTCCTCCAGGTCATTGACTCTGTTGGGGATCTCAGAGAAGTTGTTCTTCCTCGCGAACCGACACAACATCTCCCTGCACGCCTCCTACCTGCCCGGGACTGCCAACCTGTGGGCAGACGCCCTGTCGAGAGGACAGGGCATTCATGTAGGATGGGCAATGAAACAGACTGTGTTCGACGACCTCGCAGCTTCCTGGGGTGTTCCGGAGGTCGACTTGTTCGCATCGAAGGAGACGCACAAGTTGCCTCAGTACCTATCCCTCCGGACTCGCACTCCGGAGGGGGGTCCGGATGCTTTCATGGAAGACTGGAACAGGTGGCAGTCGATATACATATTTCCGCCACCAGACGCACTGTTGATGTGCAAAGTCCTCGCGAGGCTGCGGCTGTACCGCGGCAGAGTCTGGCTAATAGCGCCTCTGTGGCCTGCACAGGCTTGGTACGCCCAGTTGAAGCGGTGGTGCCCGAGTCCGGTCCCTCTACCTGTCTCAAACTTCCACTTGAGCCTGGTTGGAGATCTGCGGACCTCGTTGGCCTTTGCATCGTGGATGTTCATGAGGCACGGTGGCTCCCAGTCCACGGACGGGACCTGACTGACTTCCTGAAGCGTTCATGGACGACTTCGACTTGGGGGACTTACGAGTCCCACTGGAGGTCTTTTACTAGTGGGATACAGGACACTCGCCAGACAGTTAGCTCTCCTTCCCTCATACTACACTACTTGTTTCACCTCTTCCGTCCACGTCACTTTCAAGTCAACACTATACGTAACCACTTGTCTGCCATCCGGGAGGTCTTTGAGTCCGTCACTGGGCTGGTCGTTCCACCGAAGGAGCTGGATTCCTTCATGAAGGCTGCCTTCAGGGAACGACCGCCTCCGCGCCAGATCCCTCCACAGTGGGATCTGGGGCGGGCTCTGGACCTTCTGGCTTCACACACGTATACACGGGACACTACACCGGTTCAGTTGCTCGAGCGTACACTCTTCCTTGTCGCTCTGGCCACTGGGGATAGGGTGTCTGAACTAGCAGCCTTGTCACGGTCCCAGGAATGCATGCGATTCTCCCCGTCCTTGAATGTCGTCACGTTAGCCCCCTCCCCTCATTTTGTTGCCAAGAATGAGAGAGAGACCCACGTTTTCAAGCCTTTCAACATCCAGGCTTTAAAGCGTGGGCATACTCACCATGTGTTGTGCCCGGTGAAAGCCTTGCACTCCTATGTGGAGTCTGTGGCGCCGACTTCGGGTACTGCTGTGTGGGTGTGTCCTCGGACAGGTGGGAGGCTCTCGAAGGTGCAGATAGGACGCCACATTTGTCGGGTCATTCGTGCCAGTAACCCTGATTGTAGGGGTTCTGCGCACGATGTGTGATCCTTTGCTGCCTCCTTACGGTTCCTGCAAAGTCGATCCTTACCAGACATCGCCTCAGCGGGTTTGTGGTCTTCTATCAATACCTTCGTCTCCTCCTACCTCTCCATGTCCATTGTTAGACCCCCTCGGCCGGTGATAGCTCTCGGGAGTCGTGTTTCCTAGAGCTCTGGCGAAGATACCTGGTCTTCCCCCCTTGTCACTCTTTCTTTTACTTTGTTTTATTTGAAAAGGGGGGGGGGGAGTACGGGTTTGCAACACTTGATTGCAAGTTTGGGGTTATGTATTATGTATACAGTACATAAGTGTTTTTACCAAATTGAAAATTGTGTTTTGTTATTGTGTTCAATGTTTTTGTTGGTTTTGGAAGAAAAGGGATTTTGGGTACAGTACTTTTTTGGTTTAAGACAAGTCTATGTTTTGCATTACTATGAATGATGGGCACGTGTTAAAACTTTTCTTTTTAGCTACTCCTCAGTTTTTCACTCTTTTATTAAACTCTCTTGTTTAAATTGTGTTTCTTTGTCATTCATAATTTTGTTTTATGCATTGTTTTTTTTGGTATGTTGGGCTTGGATATCCTCCTCCTATTTGTTACGCAGCCTTGACGTTGGATTTACCAAGACTACTAACAAATTGGGAGGCTTGACGTACCTCCCAACCTACCAAATAGGAAAACCTACTATTTGGTAGTAGTCTTGGAAAATCCAACGTACATTGTTATGCCCTGTTTTTCTACAGGATTAACTTGGGTAATGTGAGTTCTAAATGACTGGGTATATAAGGCTGCATGCACAATACAAGATATGAGGAATAGAGAACACAAAGAAACACACGGTAACAAGACACACGATCACGTTTATTGATATACCACTGCAGAATACTCGTGCAAGACAATATAATAGAATTGAACAACACTAGCATAAGTGGATCTGGATGGAGCCTAGTCTCCCACTTCCAACGTTCAGGTATTAATCTTCTGATCACTGGCTTTAATTCAACAGGTTTATATACCGAAGACCATCAATGTTACTTATAGAATCATATTCACTGTTAGATTTATTACTGGTAGCTCTGGTGCACAAGTAGTAGTTCACAGACTAGATTAGACACGCGTATTTTAGAGCACGGGAATTCTAGTAACCTCAGGGGGTACTGATCTAAGTTTTATATTCTTGTCTCAGAAATACATAGAACGCAAATCAGTGGGCGAACATTCAGATATCACTAGGGTTTCACTTCTAGGTAATAATATCTGGGTATATGGTTGATTACGAGAGTTAGTATCGCCTGTTAATTAATGGACACTGATACGCTTAGCACTTCCTAATTGAATGGTTATATGAATTATACTGGGGCAAAGAGATAGCCACTTCGTAGAAATATTAATAAGTGAATCTCTAAACAGCACTGTAACTATGTAGTACTGATAAAGGGAATCTTGGGTAGTATCTGATGGGTCTGGTCCTGGTTATCTTGCGTCCATGATGTTGGGGGCTAACGACTGGTTCCGCGGCCGTCCAGGGGGTCCATATGTATGAAGTTCTCAAATACGTGGACAGGTCCTTCTATCCAAATCTGCCACGGAGTCTGCCGGCTCTGGAATCTCTCAACTCCGGAACAACACAAGGGCAGAGCTAGAGGTTAACTTCAGGGTAGTGACCACTGGTTGGTGTCTAGCTTTCAACTGATTTGACTGGGGGCGGGAGCTAGGTTTATAGGCTCGGTTCTGGACCCTGTAGACAATAGGGATCTCGAGTCTTATGGACTTATTTGAGCTCTCAATAGATATGGGGACTAGGTAAGATGGTGATTACTGTTGTGACACATGGCTATAGGAAGCCTTCATATTTTAATATAACTGAGCCTTAGTAAGAGGTACTATTTTGGCTATACTGGAAGTATTTAGGGGAGAGAGACTGGATCTACTTTGCGAGGAGGATGGGGACAGCTGTGATAGGAGCGTCTCTCTTAGATTGTTCAATCTTCATTCTATGGTATAGCTGAGGTGCTAATTTAGTGATCAGAGTATGCAAGAAAGGTAAATGGTTTATTGTGAGTTAATAGAGGTTAGTAAAGGTGTTAGTCATGCATGGTTAGTTCATTGATAGGAAGAATTCCTGTGCTACCTGGCAATGACCCGGGAGTCAAAACAGGGGTAAGGTATACCTCCGCGGGGGTGGGGGTCTCTCCCTCCTCGGGTGGGTAAAAAGGGGTAGCCGGGCGCTCTCCCTCTGGGATGGTCGTCCGGCGGCTGTGGCTAGGGGCTTGCCATATCACCAGTGTTTGTAATAACCCTCTGTTTATGAGACAGATGTGAGTGTTCTTAATATCAAAACCGAAGGTGCCTTGGCTAGCTGGGTGTACTCGGTTGGCTGTTAATTGCATGGCTTGCTGGATGTGGTGGAGACTGGTTGTTAACTCTACCACATTTATCTGGAAGTATGGCAATAGAAATTAGTTACTGGCGAGGCGGCGAGCCTCGCACCGACGACCATGGGGTGCAGGGTTGTGAATGGGTTGTAAGAGAATAGATGGCATGCAAGGGGTTAGTAAAGTTCTAATGTTGTTCTGGCCTAAGTGAAGGTAGGCTGGATAGGAGTATATATATAAAAGGTTGGAGAGCGTTAGCAACGGAAAATTCAAGGATCTTCAAGAGGTATGAGAGAGAGGCTAGATCGGACAAGAGTCGAGAAGCGCGGGTGTCTTAATGAGACGGGGGGAAGCTCAGGGGCTACAGGGAAATTTGCCCCTAAGGTCCCTGGGCGTGGGGGTGGCATTAGGCTATAATTGATATTGGAGTTTGAAAAGACAGTGAAAGTACGTTAGTCAAATGCTACCGGGGGATGCAAATACGGGGTGGTATATGAGTCTGGAAAAGATAGAATCATGTGGACTGTGGGGCGGTGGGGGAGAAGGAGGTTAACTGTAGGTGTGTGCGTGACTTGTGGATAAAGTAAGGAAAAACATGGTGTATTATTTCTCGTACATACGAGGGATTATGGACCTATTATTTGACACGCTTTTTGTGTACGTCTAGGTGTCCCTGGGAACTGCGTTTTCTATGAAATATAGACCCAAGGAAAGCGGCAGTTCGTAGGGGTACTGCGTTATTGTTTCGAGGTACTATGATAGATACTGGTAACAAAGGTTATCTATACAATCTCTGGTTGGGGTAAGGATTACGTTACAGCATGGTGGCTAACATCTGTAGTCATGGCTGTCTAAGTCTTATGGAGGCAATGGTTCTATATCCTGGTGTACCCGTGGGTATCTTTAATTTCTTATGAGTTTGGACATGTGGTTTCTTTATAACATCCACTTCTCGGATGTAAGAACATACATAGATATAATTATGGCTGCCTGATGTGTTGGCATTGGCTCAACGTAGGGACAGGGCATGGGTGTTTTTAATATGAATGTATATTCTTGTTCAACATCGTGTAGGTAGAATCGGGCGGGTAAGGGGTGTAGGACACGAAATAATATGGCGTAGTGTGGACTGCGGATACGAAGGAGGTAAGTGGAAGACGTATGACAATTATGGATAAGTAAATGGAAAACGGTGAACACAATGGCGGATAAAGATACTTAACCTAAGGATTGAATACATAGATTTTATGGGCGATGAGTCTTCAGAAACTTAGTCTGGCAAGACAAGATATGTTAGGGAATGTTAACATTAATACTTAAACTAAGGATTAAATACATAGATTTTATGGGGGGATGGGTCTTCAGAAACTTAGTCTGGCAAGACAAGATATGTTAGGGAATGTTCATATTAATACTTAACCTAAGGATTGAATACATAGATTTTATGGGGGCGATGGGTCTTCAGAAACTTAGTCTGGCAAGACAAGGTATGTTAGGGAATGTTCATATTAATACTTAACCTAAGGATTGAATACATAGATTTTATGGGGGCGATGGGTCTTCAGAAACTTAGTCTGGCAAGACAAGGTATGTTAGGGTATGTTAATATGAATATCGTAAACCTAGGGACAGCATGGGTGTATTAACTTCTAAGGTATATAACATCTACTTCTCGGATGTAAGAACATACATAGATATAATTATGGCTGTCTGATGTGTTGGCATTGGCTCAACGTAGGGACAGGGCATGGGTGTTTTTAATATGAATGTATATTCCTGTTCATCATCTTTGTAGTTAGGAGTGTAGGACACGAGGGGGTAGTGTACGTGAGGTGTGGAAAATGGTCAGTTTAGAAGAGGTATGTAGGTGCGGCCTGGAGCTGCTTAGCCCTGCGGGCTTGGGCCTGTCTGAATTGGCTGGCTCGGTCAGCTGGTCCTTTCGTTCTGTGGACCTTTCTTTCGGGTGTTTCTGTGTGGTGTTCGCTCATGGCTTCTGTGGTGGGCTTCTTGTTCTGGGGCATTTTATACATAATACCCTCCCTCACGCCGGACCCCTGCCCATCCGCGTTCTTCTGCTGACGTGAGATGTGATAACAAGAGAGGGTCGCTCATGCGCACGTTCGACAAGGATCTGCACATGACGGAACACGGGATGGGCCTTAAGCGGTAACTAAGGTAAACCCCTTTTTCTTCTCTTCTATGCTTTTTTCACCTTCGGTGGTAGTTTTGGTTAATGTACAACGTCTCCTAGAGCAAGATAAGGAGTAGACTCTAGACGTTTTCTTTTTTAACCGCGGTTGGAATGACGACATAGCAGTCAAAATAGACAAGTCGTCATTGCAATTAGGTTAATAGCCTTGACGTTGGATTTTCCAAGACTACTACCAAATAGTTGGTTTTCCTATTTGGTAGGTTGGGAGGTACGTCAAACCTCCCATTATGGTGTGTGTGTTATGTGGGCGAAATGTTAGTTTATTCTGTGTTTGAATGTGTCTAGTGTAGGGCTATTTATTGTATATTCTGGGAGACTGTTCCAATCCCGTATGGTTCGTGGAAAGAATGAGTGTTTGTAGAAGTCAGTATTATACTATACTATACTATGCTATACTTGCGACTTTCGGTTTATAAGGCAGTTTGGAAGTGTAGACCATTGATATGTATATCTATGGTGTAGACATCAATAGTTAGCCAAATTATCATGTAAATTATGGTTGTAGTGCATATATAGCCTAACTATTTACATAAAGCCATATTCAGCTAACCTAGCCAGCTGCCATCAAAAGCTCACATGAGTATTGTATTTCTGCTAAATATCGATGTTCACGATTCTAACTTCCTTCCAGCCCGAAACTTGAAAGTGTTTGTGTGTGAAGTTCTTGAGTGACCAGCAACTTCTTTGCCATATAATCTACATTTTATTAATTTCACCACAACACCAAACACCCACAATGAAATTAATTAAAGTATATATGATCCGCCAGGATTCGAACCTGGGTTATCACACAGATTTTTGCCACCTTAACCATTGCACCACCAGGACGGTTAAAGGTTTATGCACATGCCTACGACTTACTATCCATTCTCGAATACTGGATATTAACCCTCTCACGACCATGTGACGCAGAGGTTGCCAGATTAGCAATTGCCTACTATTTAGTATTTCTCTCACTCTTAAAATTACCTCTCCAAAATTAGTTTTCTGCCCACAGCTAACTCAAAGACAACTGCAGAGGTTGAAGTAACTAAACTAAAGGTTTCTAAATACCCCTGATGGTAACAAAGGCTTTAAAGTATCCCTAATAGGCTCAAAATTGCATCAAGAACGTGAGAGGGTTAATCTAATCATGTTCATACTCCCAACCGCACTATGGTAGGCCTAATGTTTAAGTGAGAGGAAAGAATATTTATGGGGCACAGATCATATAGACCGGCCTCGCGACGAAATGTCCCTGAAGAGTGAAGACGAATGAGGATATGGGTATATCATACATCTTGGGGCTGGAGGGAGTGGAGGAATGGGACATGGGAGAGTGGATGGAGTGCACTAAAGAGTATCTGAAGAATATATATGGAGAGTGAGGATGAAAAACAAGAGAGAGAGGAGAGTATAAGGGATGAGAGGAGTTTTCCTGCTAAGCTATTTCTTTCAAATGTATCCAACTTCTTCATTATCTCTCTCTTTCTTGCTATTTTATATCTTCCTACTTTTTCCTAGCTTTCCCTGCAAGGGAGGAAGGCGATACAAAGGCGTGGCCCATAAGAAGAAGAAGTTGAAGAGCATGTGTCAGTGTTGCCAGATGATCCAGATCTACAGAAATTAGAATGTCCTCCTTCCGTTCGTTCCGTGGATTGACCTCCCTACTTGCTATGGACCGTCATCACCTTAACGTCATCACCCTCCACTGTGCCCTGTCATTCTCACCTGCTCATCCTTACAGCCTCCTCATCTCTCATGCTCCCCCGGCCTCTCCGCTCCCGATCCCCTTTCCTCGTCGTCCGTGCCCTCCTGTCCTCATCCTCCCTCTCCTTGCCCCTTCCCCTACCCCCTCCGTCTTCCCTTTCCCACCCTGGTCCGACCTCTTCTCTATGTTCCACCTTGCTCTTCATGTTCCCTTCGTCAAAATTCAGGATAGCTCCCGTGCCCCCTCCCTTTTCCTCGACCTTGTCTCCCTCCGCTATAGTACTCACTTCCCTATTTACACGGATGGCTCCCACACCTCCTCCCCCCTGTCCTCTACTGCCGCCATTTATGTTGAGCACCTTTCCCTTTGTCGGGCTTGGCGGCTGTCCGGTTTCCACTCAGTTCTTGCTTCGGAATTATATGCCATCCTTCAAGCTTTACTTTTCATTCGTGATTTCCTCCCCCCACAATCAATAGTAGTTTTCTCAGATTCACTATCCTCCCTTGCCCTCCTCAGCTCCCAGCACCCGGTGTCTCATCGCTCCCTTGTCTTTCAGGCCCATTCTCTCCTTTGCTCCCTTGGGCAGTCCGGTTTTTCCCTCCATTTTCAGTGGGTTCCCTCCCATGTTGGTATCCGGGGTAACGTCATTGTTGATGCTGCGGCTTCCCTTGCCCACTCCTCCCCTGCTCTTGAACCCCTCCCTCTCCCTCCCTCCTCAGTTGTTAGGCTAGCTTTTGCCCAATGCCGGACGCTCTGGGATGCCTCCCTCAGAGGTGAGCTCTCCCGCACCGCCCTTGGTCAGTACAGGCTAGACTCTTTTCCCCTCACCCGTGGTCCCGCTCCCCCCTCCGCCCCCTTGACACTGCCCTGGTCCGTCTCCGCATAGGCCATGTTGGACTGGCCTCTCATCTATTCCGTCTGCGTCTGGTGCCTGACCCTTTCTGCCCGTGGTGCCGGACGGTGGATGAAACGGTAGAGCACTTCCTGCTTCACTGCCCTCGCTTCTATTCCCATAGGACCCTCCTCCGCTGCAGCCTCCGCTCCCCGGGGGTCTCCAACTTTACCCTCCCCGTCCTGTTGGGGGGCAGTGGACTGGACCCGGCCCTCCGTGTCCAGGTACTCCAGCACACCAAAGTCTTCCTGCGGCGTTCGGGTCGTCTCGGCCGCCTGTGATTGCGTACCTGTGATGGTCTCCGGCAGGGTTAATTGGGCCTGCCCACACAGCCCTATAATCAACAAACAAGAACAAGAAGACTTCCCTACTTCAGTTCAGTTCAGTTCATACCATCCCAGTCTAGCCTACTTGTATGCATCACCTCACTAATACTCTTTATTCCAACTGAACTGATACATAAATGTCTCCTCAGCTCATCATTTGTTATTCTATCCTTCAGCCTGGCCCCACACATCCATCTCACCATCTTCACCTTCTTCATCATGGATCAAGGGGGGAACAGGCCATCCATACAAGATTTTTAAGCAGCGACCACGACTGAATGTGAGGAAGTATTTTTGGTTATAATGTTATTTTAATACCACAAATTTTGTTGATATATTTGAAGATAAATATTGAATCTACGGTACTGTATAGGCCTATGCTCTAAAGATCATAAGAAAATTTGTAGTATAACTAAATAAGTTGGTCACCAATTATTTTGCAATATTTGAACACACATATGGATTTTATATGCTCTAAACATAATATGAAAATGTGTTTTAAGCCTCGGCAAAACCTAATAAAAATATATAGGGCCTAGTACTAAAATGGAATTTTGTCGAAACATGATTGTCAATACCTTCCTATAGACGGCACCGATTCGTACACACGCTATTTTCACCTGTCTCCCGAGGTCTGTCCACCAGCTTTTTAGTCCACTCCAGTCTCCACCTGCCCATCTCTGTCGATAGGTTGGGTTGTTTGGTTAGGTTAATATACTAGGTTTCAGAAACAAGATTCGTAGTTGCGGTAGTATTTACGGTATCTGGACACTTCGAGCGAATTCATATTCGAGCGGAGGCGCATTTAGGTTAGGTTAGGTTAGGTTAAGTTAAGTTAAGTTAAGTTAAGTTAAGTTAAGTTAAGTTAAGTTAAGTTAGGTTAGGTTAGGTTAGGTTAGGTTAGGTTAGGTTGAGTGAGGTTAGGTTGAGTGAGGTTAGGTTAGGTTAGGTTGAGTGAAGTTGAGTTGAGTTAAGTTAAGTTAAGTTAAGTTAAGTTAAGTTAATTAGATTGGATTGGATTGGATTGGATTGGATTGTGCATCCGCCTGATCAGGAATTCGCTCGAAGTTCCTCCCATTCGTATTTACAAATACGGCCGAATACCGGTAGGCTACTAAATGGGCGCCGGCCCAACCGCCATGTTGTATCCCACCGTTCCCACGTAGGCCTACTAGGTACTACGGACACATTGTAGGCGTTAGGCGTGGATTAGGCTTGTATCCAATGTACTAGGTCTATGTTACTGGATATTTATGATTTAAATAAGTGCTACGTTTTCGATAAATCTGGTTATATGTCTTTGCAATTAGGGAAATCATGAGCCGATTTCCGACATGTAGTTAGTCTTTCGATTCTCAAAATACGATCCAAGTTTTGCCAAAAATTGGCTCGGGTTTTCCAAAATTATGCTTTTTGGGGTTTGCAATTTAGGGAAACATGAGCCAAAATTCTAAATTAGGTTACTGTCATTTGTTTACTCTTAAAATTCGCAAAATCCGAGCCAAGTTTTGCCAAAACTTGGCTCGGGTTTTCCAAAATTCGGGTTTTATGCCTTTGCAATTTCGGGAAACCTGAGCCAAATTTCTAAATGAGGTTACTGTCATTTTGTTATCTACAAACTCTCAAAATCCGAGCCAGCTTTGGCCAAAACTTGGCTCGGGTTTTCGAAATATTGGGTTTTAGGCCTTAGAAATACCTTAAAACCCGAGCTAAGTTTTGCTAAAATACGTTTTAATCGCCGTTTTACGCATCTAACCCCTCATTTTCCCTGTACTTCATAGCCCTCCCCACTATCGGTCGGCGTGTCTTAAGATCGTATAATGGGGAAAACGGTTTCGCCGAGGGTTGCAATTATTTCCAAACACTATATATTGATGAAAACTAACAGGGAAAAATAAAAAAATCCATGGGAAAATTGGTGACCATCTTATTTAATTTTTCCAAATTTGTTTTAGGCCTAATCCTCGGCAAAACCTAATAAAAAAGTAAGCCTATGGTAGGCTACTAGCCCTAACATTTATTTTTCGTAACAAGGTTGTCAATACTTCCTATGTGGGAACATACAAGGGTTATATCCTTCATGCAACCAAAATAAGGTACCCTACCTTGCGGAACTGGCGGACGAAGAAAGTTTCATGTTTTTGGCCCTTGTAGAAACTCATCTAAATCCTAGCATACTAGATAGTGAAATTAACATACCAAACTACTCCATCTTCAGAACTGATCGGATTGAACGCTCCCACAGAGTGACGGAGGAGTTATAAACTATCTACGAGCTGACCTAGCCCCAAGTGCATCAAAACTGTGCTTCTACTCAGACCGTTATTGTGAAATGCTAGGAATTAAAATGTTCAAGATCAACACATTAGTGTTCACAATCTATCACCCACCTGGTAGCAGTGAAGAAAGCTTTGGCACCATGTTAGGGATGATGAAAGATAGCATCAATGCCTGCCACATCTCTTCCCCAGAAATTATCTTGTTGGGAGATTTCAACATCCCACAAATAAACTGGAAAAACAATACGGTCCATGGAAGTTTAGGACAACGAGGACCCATTCAAGCAAGACAATTACTTGATCTAGTTGAAGAATTGAGCCTCACTCAGCACATCCATTCACCAACCCGAGAAGAGAATATCCTAGATCTAGTATTCACAAGGAACCAGGACCACATTCACAGCTATCAAACCCAAGACACAACTATATCAGATCACAGACTAATATCTGTTAAAACTTACACACCAGCAAACAACAACACTACCCCTCACCCAGCCAGCAGCATTAAGTGAGCTAAAGCAGCTAAACTTCTTCAGCAGCGACATTGAGTGGGACAAGATACAAGAAAAATTGAAAATTGAAAAGTGGAATGAACTACTTGATGGCCAATCAACGGATCAAATGATCAAGACTCTCCTGAGCAAGTGCTTTGATATATGCAACAAGCACGTCCCACCTCGGAGAGCCAACCAGAGCTCATCTCGGCGAATCCCAAAAGATAGGGGAATCCTTATGAAGAAAAGAAAGTATTTCTCCCAAAAACTCCTCAGGGCAGCATCAACGAAGAAAAATGCCCTGAAAAACAAGCTGCTGGAAATTGAAAGTGACATTCTCTCGTCACATGAAGAAGAACATAAAAGAGAAGAAAGAAAAGCCATAAACGCAATAAAAAATAACAGCAAATATTTGTTCAGTTATGCAAAGAAGAAGCAGAAAATTAAAGCACAAGTTGGTCCCCTAATCGAAGACAACGGTGAATTAACACAAGACCATTACCTTATGGCTGAGATGCTAAGAAAGCAATACGACTCCTCTTTCAGTGTACCTATTGAAGACAAAATGATTCTTTCCCCAGGTACATTTTTCAACTCAAATGACACTCATGAAGATACCTTACATGATTTTGAATTCTCTTCCAGTGACATTGAAAATGCTATTGAAGGACTGAACAAATCATCATCAGCTGGCCCAGATGGTATGCCTTCAGTTCTTTTAAAAAACTGCAAAAAAGAGCTATCACCACTGCTATATAAAATATGGAGAAAAAGTCTTGATGAAGGCATTGTTCCCGAAATTATGAAAACAGGAATCATATCACCTATTCATAAGGGAGGAAATAGGGGAGATGCCTGTACATACAGACCTGTTGTCTTAACATCCTTCATCGCAAAGATATTTGAAAAAGTAGTACGAGAACACCTAGTTAACTTCTTTGACAAAAAAGGACTTTTCAATAACGGCCAGCATGGTTTCCGAAACGGACGCTCCTGTTTGTCACAACTACTTGCTCACCAAGAATTCATTTTAGACAAATTAGAAAGTGGTAAAAATGTGGATGTTGTGTATCTCGACTTTGCCAAAGCTTTTGACAAAGTCGACCATGGCGTACTACTCCACAAATTGAAAACCCATGGTGTGACAGGCAAGCTGGGCAAGTGGATTCACAGTTTTCTTCATGGCAGATACCAACAAGTGGCAATAAATGGAACACTTTCAAAGAGCTCAGCAGTCAAAAGCGGTGTTCCACAGGGTTCGGTCTAGGCCCCTTTCTGTTCCTCGTTCTTATTGACGACATTGACAACACTGTGCTACACTCCAGGACAGTCTCGTTTGCAGACGACACTCGGGTTACCAGAGAAATAAGCAAAATTGAAGACACGGTTCTCCTGCAACAAGACCTGGACAGAATATATACATGGGCCACTAAAAACAACATGAAATTCAATGAAAGCAAATTTGAACTAATGAGGTATGGCAAAGAAAATCTTGAAGTAGCCGCAAATTACACCACATCACAGGGCATAATTACAACTAAGGAGAACCTCAAGGACCTAGGCATAACACTGAGCCAAAACGGAAAGTTCAGCACACATATTAGCAACATAGTCGATAGTGCAAGAAAGTTATCAGGCTGGGCCCTTAGAACGTTCTCTACAAGAAATGAAGAATGCATGCTCACTCTTTGGAAATCCATGATAATACCAAAGCTTGAGTATTGCTGTCAACTATGGAGTTCTGAGAGTATCGGTGAAATTCAAGAGCTAGAGGGTGTCCAAAGAACTTTTACGAATAGAATTGAGACCGTGAAAGATATGAACTACTGGGATCGCCTTAAACATCTGAAACTACTCGCTCCAAAGGCGTAGAGAACGATACCAGATAATCTACGTCTGGAAAATTCTTGAAGGCCACGTACCCAATATAGGAATCACGCTCAGCCAAAAAAGGAGAAGGGGGAGATCGTGCTATGTAGAAGGCCTGAATACCAGCAGCAGAAGCACCATAACACTGCGGGCAAACTCCTTCAGCAGATCAGCGCCTAAGCTCTTCAACTGTCTCCCCACCTACCTAAAGAATATGTCATCCTGTACGGTAGAGGTTTTCAAAAAACATCTAGATACCTTCCTACAGAAGATAGAAGACACACCTCCAACGCCATCCTACCATACGTGGCCACACTACAACAAGTTGGTTCACCGAGTACCACTTCATTGGAGGCAGCAGGGCCAGAGAGGAAGCAGCGGCAGTTCCTGTAGCTGAGGTCGTTGACCGAAATCTCCACAAGGTAACACAAGGTAACAAGGTAAGGTATACGGTACTTCCAGTTATCGACAGCTCTAAAGATCATATGAAAATGTGTTAAACCCTCGGAAAACCTAATAGCCTATAAAAGTAGGCCTAGCCTATGCTACTAATATTTATGGAATTTTTTGATTTTGATACCACAAATTTTCCGAGGGTTTTTTATAAACAAAATTGGTCATTTGCATCAATATATAGTGTTTGTAATTAATTAGAAATCTCGGGAAAACCTATCTTCCCCATTAGGCCTATCGATCGATGTTGAGACACGCTTCCCCGATAGTGATTTGAAAAGATATTAGCCTAACCTAACAACCTTACCTAACCTAACCTAGTATTATGGGTGGAGGCTGCCGCCCCCACACCCCCGCTGGTTAACTACTAATCCCTTAATAAAAGATAAAAAGAATTGGCTGTCGATTATACAAAGGTGAAAGAAAAGTCGATGAAGTCTATGGTGTTTACTCTGCAATCTTCGGCTTGATTGTACATTGATAACGGGAAAGGGTAATTCTGCATAACTACTACTCCTGTTATTTTAGGTTTTATTTATTTTCTTTATGTATTTTAATGCATTGTAAGTGTGTATTTTATTGTTAGAAAGTGCAGAAAGCACTTTTTATTAGCATTTGCATTGTTAATTGTAATTATTCAGATACCCCAACAATCTAGGAGTTTACTCGATTTAGTCAACTTTGAAAAGACATTAGCCTAACCTAACAACCTTACCTAACCTATCCTAGTATTATGGGTGGGGGCTGCCGCCCCCACACCCCCGCTGATTAGGTATTTAAAACTATACAAAATTGATGGGATAAAGTCTATGGTGTTTACTCTGCAATCTTCAGCTTTGGTTGTTGATAACAGGAAAGTACCATTACAAATTTACCGACTTCTTGTAGGTTAAGCTCCACTCTGATTGGCTACTAAACATCGGGGATGAGCCTCCAAGGATGTAAACAAAGTGTCCTGGACTTGCTGTACAAAAATAACTCTGATAATGTTATAGGAGAGTGAAAATCAAATTGACAAAATAAGAAAAGTAGCACTTATCCGCACATCAGTAAGGTCCCCTGAGTAAGGTAAGAGCAAAACAAAATAATTCCACGAGACAGGAATCCCGTAATCGAGGAGTAGTTGTTCTGCAGAATAGCCCGAAAAAGACATTTTAGTACCATACTTTTTTATTAGATTTTGCCGAGGGTTAAAACAAATTTTCTTATGATCTTTAGAGCATATAGATTCATTATTTATCTTCAAATATATCAACAAAATTTGTGGTATTAAAATAACATTAAACCAAATTTAATTTTCGTAACAAGGTTGTCAATGCGGTACTTTCCTGTTATCAATGTAGCCTACAATCAAAGCTGAACATTGCAGAGTAAGCACCGTAGACTTCATCTACTTTTCTTTCACCTTCGTAGCCTATAGGCTAGGCCTAGGCCTAATCGACAGCCAATTTTTGTTTGTTTTATTTACTAAGGGATTAGTACGGTACTCAACCAGCGGGGGTGTGGGGGCAGCAGCCCCCACCCATAATACTAGGTAAGGTTGTTAGGTTAGGCTAATGTCTTCAAATCACTATCGGGGGGCGTGTCTCAACATCGATCGATAGGCCTAATGGGGAAAATAGGTTTTCCCCAGATTTATAATTAATTACAAACACTATATATTGATGCAAATGAACAATTTTGTTTATAAAAAACACTTAAAATTTGTGGTATTAAAATAAACAAAATCCTTATTTTTTTTCGTACAGAATAGTGGAAGAATGGAATGAATGGAATAGGCTAATCGGTAAATTTCTATAATTGCACCTAGCCTATACGAGCTAAAAAATATATTATTGTATTTAACAGGAAAGTACGACGAGTTAAGTTATGTGGTATAGGCTAGGTGGCAATATGAAGAAATGGATTATAAGGGCATTCCGCCCCTTCTGACAAAAGTCTATCAATCTAGATGTGACATGGATTTTACATTGTTTCAGAGAGACATTAACCTAACCTAACAACCTTACCTAACCTAACCTAGCCTAACGTAAGGGGGGGGGGAGGCTTATAATCCATTTCCGCATATTGCCACCTATACCACATCACTTACCTCATCATACCTTCCTGTTAAATACAATAATCTGTAATTTGTTTAGCTCGTATAGGTGCAATTATAGACCTATACCGAATAATCTGCCAAGAGAGGCAGTAATGGTGAAGACTGTGAATGGTTTCAAGGTAAAGATTGATCCGTTGATAAGGCAAGTGGGGGGGCACTACATGAGCCAGCGAAGTCTTACTGCCCCGACCCTGAACCGCCCACCTCAACACCACTGAAGCTGAGGTAGAGCTGGTAAGAATCTCATTACGTTCCATTCTGTTGACATCCTCTACTTTAACGGCCCATGTTTCTGAGGCATACGTCATTGCACTTCTAACACAAGAGACATACGCCTTTCCCTTCAGGGGGAGAGGCATTCTTTTCAGGGTCAGAATTGGCAGCAGTTCTCTGAACTAGCGACAGTGGCAGGCTGGCAGCCTCGGCCCCATCACCTGCAGGGTATCTCCTAGGTAGCTGAAGCTGAGGTAGAGCTGGTAAGAATCTCATTACGATCCATTCTGTTGACATCCTCTACTTTAACGTCCCATGTTTCTGAGGCATACGTCATTGCACTTCTAACACAAGAGACATACGCCTTTCCCTTCAGGGGGAGAGGCATTCTTTTCATGGTCAGAATTGGCAGCAGTTCTCTGAACTAGCGACAGTGGCAGGCTGGCAGCCTCGGCCCCACCACCTGCAGGGTATCTCCTAGGTAGCAAAACTTGTCCACCAGCTCCAATAACTCATTTCCAATATTCACAGCCACTGGATCATCATTTAACACAAGGTCGCCTTTGCACACTACGCACTCAAATTTCTCTATTTCTGACTAATCCTTCGGCAGGGGTCTTTTTATTCTACTACAGCGCTTACTCCCACTCCCATGGTGCACCCAACATCGGCAGATGCTACATCGAATCGAGTTAGCGCCCACACACTTTCCACACACTGCACATGGGTATGCACCGTTTTTTTCCACATTGCCTCGTCTCAATCTACAATGCATAGCCTAACCTTGGTTTGATAAATCTACAGTTATACTACCCCTATTTTGTCGCTATTCTGTTGGTACTAATGGGTTAATATTATTAGTATAGACTTAGTATGGTTTGATGATGCGGGGAAATGTATATTTGACTTGTAATAGATACATTGAAGTATTACAAACCTTCGCGACCCCATAAACATGGAACGTGAGCTGGGTTTAGACCGTCGCGCACCCATAAACAGGGAACGTGAGCTGGGTTTAGACCGGTCGCGAGACAGGTAAGGTTAGGTTAAGTTAGGTTAGGTTAGGCTAATGTTAAAAATGCTAAAATGCGACGGTCCTCGGTATTAAACAACACTGTATATCAAATAAAAAATAAAAAACAACAACAAATTACCTGAAAAACTCTTATCTGGTTGGTGATAAATGTTTATCAAAATACGTTTTTTTCCAGTTTCCGCGTCTGCTGAACCATCCAAAAACACGCTAAAAGGCGTGTTTTGAAGGGGGGAGGTGGGGGAGGGGTAGTATAACTGTAGATTTACCGTTGGTTTTGTTAATATTGACTCTTAAACCCTTGCTCGCCATGCCCTCTCTCCATCTTCTGAATTCAGCCTCAACATCTTGCACATTGTCAGCTATTAGGACTAAATTGTCTGCATAAAACAGTTCCCAATGGAGTCCGGATTCAAAAACTCTAGACAGTGCCTCCAGGACCATAATAAAGAGGAGGGGGCTTAACACTGAACAGTGATGAACTCCAACACGGACTGTGGACTCCTCACTCAGTACACCTTTCACCCTCACCGCAGTTCGCAAATCCTCATACATCTTCACTATCACACGCACCAGCCACTCTTCCACACCAAGTTTCCTCATAGCCCACTGCACAACATCTCTAGGCACCCTGTCAAAGGCCTTCTCCAGGTCTACAAACAAAGTAAAGATCCCTGCCTTTTAATAAGTACTGTATCTTCCTGTATCTGCCTGACTATGAAGATAGCATCGGTTGTAGCATGTCCTGGCATAAAACCAAACTGCATATCATCAATGGAGATACTTTGCCTGATCAAACCCTCAGAGACTCTCAGACCTTCATGATTTGATCAAGCATTTTCAGGCCCCTATAATTGCCTCTATCTAGCGCATCCCCTTTTCCTTTGTATATACAGTATTTACTATTACACTTTTGTGCCAATCCTCGGGGATTTTCTCATCTTTAATAATGGTGTTTATCAACTCGGTGACGAAGCTGACACCAGTCTCCCTTGAGGCTTTTATCATCTCAGCGACAATGTCAGAGCACCCTGGAGCTTTACCTTCCTTCATTTTATTGATTGCGTCGTGCACTATAGCTGAAGCTATCAAAAGAGGGGGTCCAGATATTGTTTTTTCGATACTAAGCTGTTCCTTATCCCCTTCAAACTCCTCATTATCAATCGTTCATAGTACCGGTAAGCCTTCCATGCTTCTCTAAATAATCCTACATTTTCTGTATACACAATCTTCCCATTATCGTTTCTAACACACTGTTCACCTATAATATCCCTACTGCCATTTTTAACTCGCCTAGCTAGGTTGAAGATCCCATTGGGATTGTCAGTGTTACACACTTGTTCGAGAACCAGGTCCTTAATGCCTTCTTTAGCACTGTAAATCACTCTTTTGGCAGTTCGTTTAGCTACCTGGTATTCCTCCTTGCTGCCTCCCTTCTTCCATGCTTTGAAGCATCTATTTTCTCTTTCACAGCATTTTCTACCTCATTGTTCCACCACCAGGAGGTCTTATTCCTGGGGTGACCCTTTGTTTTCCCACAGACTGTCAGTGGCAGCGAGAAGGCTATGCTTAAGAAAATTCCATTGACTATTTACATAGCTAGGCCTAGCTTCCTTATTTCTATTAATTTCCTCCAGTTCACTATGAAACCTATCCCTAACTTCCTTGTTCTTCAGCAGCCACACTCTTCTTTTGGGCATGTATACCTTCTTGCGCTTAGGATCTCTGTATAAGCTCATGTCGCACACAAGTAGCTTATGCTAATGAGGAGTTGAGGAAACAGTTGAGTATCAACGATGGGATACGTACAAGCAGGCTTGGATTGTTTGGGCATGTAGAGAGGATGGATGAACTAAACTGAGTAAAAGGATGTAAGTCCATGCACGTGTAGGGAGCTGCAATGAGAGGTAGACCTAGAAATATGTGAAATCAGGCCTTATGCTTTGATCTTGAATTTATGAACCTGACAAGTGAGGCAACTCTGAGTAGGGCTGCCTGGAATGCCATCATTAGGACGTGCGATTAAAAGCGCAGTCTCGTATGGGCCACTCGGATTTATATTTATGTATCACATGTTTCATTAAATTCCTAACCATTACTGTATATTTCCCCTCATGAAATTATTCCCACTCCATAAGTTTATGTATGGTACAGTAAAAATAGTGTCAAATACTTACCAGTATAATTTTTTATAAAACTGTTATTTAATCACATGAATTAACTACTGTAACTACTGCATAATATACTACACCCCGGCGGGTGCCCAACCCCGAAAGGGGTTGGGCAACGTCATTAACCTCCTCGTACACATCATTACCCCTCCAGTTCTCAATCTCACTGTCCTTGGCCTTTAAAACATCCTCAGAATGGAACAGAATCAACATTTCAACATCATCATCTACCACTTCCCAAGTGCTAAAATCCTTCTGCACATCCACCCAGCCAATACCGCCATCAGAGTCTCTCTAAGTTGTAACAATTTTTATACTGCCCCGTTGCTTTGCCGGCACGACTCACAATTTTTCCGGACACCGACGCCCCACTCTCTGCATGAATACCTCTAATCCGCTGGCCAATCTTGATCTTATAAGCCTGATCACCAGATGTACCAGCTACCGCCGGCTGAAGGTCCACCATGTCACCATCCTCGGACTCATCATCTGGAGGGTATTGCGACACAGCTCCCGAAGACTCTTTACTGGATTCCTTCTCGCCCAACTCTGCATTGGAAACCTCAACCACTGTATCCTTTCCCGGAGCCGGCGCTATACGACACTCGTGAGCCCTCACATAGATGCCCCCGTGTCTTACCAAAACTTGCTTCCCATCTCTGCCGATCACGATACCAGGGCCATGCCACTCATGACCGTCATTTCTCTTATAAAATACGTCATCACCATTCTGTACAATGTTCGAATCACTCGGGCGCACGTTGTGCCGCAAAGCCCTGGTCAACCGCTCACAGGATTCTATCCTCAGAAATTCCTGTCTCGCCGTGTGAAGAGCATTCAGGTTATCTCTCACAATGCAGGAGGATCATTGGCCCAGACACTAGGAAACACAGGGTTGTAGCCAAAAACAAGCTGGTTAGGCGAGAAGCCCGAATAGTTCGTAAGGGCATTCCTCGCAGAAATCGCCCAAGCCAAAGCCACCTCTAAGTTACAACGTGTATCTGCCATGATTTTCCTCACAGTATCACCTATCACCGCATTCTTACGTTCACAAACCCCATTACTCCAAGGGCTCTCAGCAGCTGTGGCCATAATCTTTATGTTAAAAGCCTCACCAAGCGTACGCATATCAGCATTGTTAAATTCACCCCCATTATCGGTAAGAAACTTCCTTGGTGGGCCAAATACAGTAATCCAGCTCCGAAACACTCCATGAAGGATGGTAGAGGCACACTTATCATTAATTACTACCGCACTGCAATATCTTGTGGCCAAGTCAACCATAACCAAAAAATACTGTCTCCCCCAAACCTTTTAAGTCTATAGCCACAGTCTCATTAAATTTATTCGCCATAGGCAGGCACACCACAGGACGAGGCCTAACCTTCTTGAATTTGCAACAAACTTCACAGTTTTCAGACACTTCACTTATTGACCGTTCCAAGTCAGCATTGTTAATTCCCGCATCCTTCACAAGTTTCAATAGCTTAGCCGACGTATGGTGACCAAACTGTCTATGAAGCTTCAGTGCAGTTCCTTTTCCACCGGTTTCTAATGATGCCAGTGTAACCATACTCCTGGATTTCTGGCCCAGTCAGAACGAAATGGGCAACAGATAGTGTCCCGATGACGTAGACTCCAAACGAATGTCTTGTCCACAAACTCTCACCATGTCCGTCTCAAAATCCAACACTATTTTCGCCTTTTTCATTGACTTTTTACTCAAAAGCAAAGGAACGTTACACTCTACCACATCCGTCACGATAGTCGCACGCACATCGCCCACCTGGCATGGCAAGGTCACTCGCTTCATCGATGGCACTGTGGCTCCATCCGCAAATGTAAAAGTCGAAGTTGAAGTGCCTTCGGTAATTTGAGCTTTTTCATAATCACTTAACTCATGAATGTAATTTTCAATCCATTTCGATCCACACACAGTTGTAGAACATCCAGTATCCAGTACAGCACAACCCTTAGCTTCATCAACAAGCTTCTGCAACTTTCCACTGTGCTTGTCATCCTCACCAGCATAACCCATAAACATGGATAAATGCACTGTCTCTTCCACATCATCTCTTTCACAAGAATTCCCCTTATTCTCATATGCATCAGGACAATCTCTAGCCCAATGAAATTTTGAACCACAAACTGCACATTTTGACACTCTACCATCGAGCCCCAAAGGATTTTGTTTCCTGCCATATCTATGATTAAAACCTCTACCACGGCTTCTCATAGCACCTCTTCTAGCTAAAGGCCGTGCTCGACCCACACCGCCTGTATACAATGCTTCCGCTTCCTTCATGTCACTTTTACCTTCAGTAACAAACACAGGTTCACTTTTACACAACACTTGTCCCAACAGCTGATGTCTCACCACCAAAAATATGGCACAGACCTGACTTCATATGTTCATAACTCACTTCAGTAACTGCAGACATGGCCAACTGTCTTTCATTATCAGACAAATTACAAGCGGACAACAGCATAAAGGCCTTTACTGCATCCGGTAATGTCATATCCTGTTCCGAACATTTAAAATACGTATGCTCAAACTTAGACACGAAGGTACGTATATTCATGTCACTAGGCCGCCGCAGATTATAAATGTCATGGAACGCCGCAAACTGCCGTCTTCCTTTGTCCACCAGTAACAACCCATCAAGCTTCTTTAACAATACTTCAACTCCGTCGTCTTTGTTTAAGTCGGGTATTTCGGACGAGGCCTCTCTTGCCCGCCCTGTTAGAGACAAGTGGATCGCCAATGCCTGTTTTTTCTTGGCCAAATCTGTCAACTCACACCAAATGTTTATATCTTTTTTCCAGTTTTCATACCCATCCTCATTCTCCAGTTTCGGTGGCCACTTAGTTGAACACGCCATTGTTTTCCGAACTACGCTCTGCTACCAATGTTAATTAGCTCAATGGCCGTGTTCACCACTCACCCGTATGTAAACGACTGGCTCCGTCCTGACAGCTAGCCCGCCTAATCTGTCCGGTCGTGATGTCATCTCTTACACGTCAGCATATAGTAGACCACGCAATTTGGCGGGAAACTAGTTGGGCAAACTCCTGTGTCGATTGTCTGCTCACATATATAACCAGTTTGCACTCCCACACACATTAACATATTTGCCTATATTAACACTTATTTTTTCAGGCGTCAACTTTTCCCACTACCCAGACGGCTGCCATCTAGTGGTGGTGGACCCCAACCCTCACTGCCAAGTACTACAACGGCAACAGGACCAAGTTTCCTAATATTACCTCGGAAGAAATTTTGGTAACAAAAGGTACAGTATAGTAATTATAATATAGACACTATCACTTAACGTCTCCTCATTTCAAGATACAGTATTTCACTATTACACTGTTCATTAATTAGGGGAAGTACATACATAACATACATACATTTTTTAAGACCGAGTGTTCCACACATAAGTGCAGTTTCAGTCTCTTGTCCTAATGGCGGCGTTCCAGGCAACCCTGTTAAGGGCTGCTTCACTTGTCAAGTTCTTGGATTTGAGATCGGCGCGTATAGTCCGATCCCAGGTCTTCCTCGGTCCACCCCTTGCTGCAGCTCCCTCCACAATCACAGACCTGCAATTTTTCACCCAAGTTTGTTCATCCATTCTCTCCACATGTCCATACAATCCCAGTCTACTTGTACGCATCATCTCGCTAATACTCTTTATACATAAACGTTTCCTCAGCTCAGCATTTGTTATTCTATCCTGTAGCCTGGCCCCACACATCCATCTCACCATTCTCATCTCATTACGTTCCATTCTGTTGACATCCTCTACTTTAACGGCCCATGTTTCTGAGGCATACGTCATTGCACTTCTAACACATGGGGCATACACCTTTCCCTTCAGGGGGAGAGGCATTCTTTTCATGGTCAGGATTGGCATCAGTTCTCTGAACTTCCCCCAGCCACACCTAATTCTAGCAACAGTGGCAGCCTCGGCCCCACCACCGGCAGAGATGGTATCTCCTTGGTACTAAATATACTTATAAGTTGTTCGAATCCTGGGAGAATCTCATGCTTTCATTAATTTCATGTGTGTGGTTAGTGGTGTTACAAACGATGTTAAAATATTATAAAGTTGTAAACCAGAGAAAAGTAGTGCAGAATTTCAATAAATATGGTAAAAAATAATGGCTTCACTAAAAATTGTTTCGATAAGGGAAGACTTTTTTTTTTTTTTTTTTTTTTTTTTTGGCTCTGGTCAACATTTCAAGTTTTTTGTGTTCTCTCTGTAAACTGCTTCTTTCAACATAGGAGAATAGCATAGGAAGGAACAAAAAAACATATCGCATCCATAACCCCCCGGGCCGGGGATTCGACCTCGATCCCCGAAAAACAAGATTTTTTTTTTTCAGCCACAATTGTTTTGTTTTGGTGTCTGTAGTCTAAAGGGATGCTGTATGCAATAGAAATGGTCATATGAGGGCATAAACACCCATAGGATATCCCTAGGGCCCCCTTGGGGGGGTCCCAAAATCTTCGTTTTTATAATTTTTTTACTTATAAATATTAAAATAAAATTGTTTAGTCCCCCAAATTATCAGGTTTTCTTTGTGAGCGGGTGGCACTAGACGGGAAGAAACGATTGTAGGGGTAACTCAAGGAAAATTGCTCACGGGCTCAACCTAGAATACGTTTTACTTACGAGTAAATTTAAATCTTTATTCATGAATAGTGCATGTTTATTCACCTAATATGATGATGAATCAGCCATTTACTGTCCGATTGTCTCCAATTTCGCCATATAAGTAGAACAAGTATACATACACACTCCCTCTGAATCTTTTTGAGTTTGGGAAATATTTTCCATACTCAAATGATTTATTTATGGTAAAAAATTGGGTAAATTAGTTATATTGATAATTTACCAGCGGTTTTAACCATTATCACGTATCAACTTGGCAATATGCTTCGGAGGAGTTGTAGACAGTCTATATAGGGTACCTCGTGCACAATATAAAACAATTTTGCAAAGTGGATTTGGGATCATCAGATATTTAGTACAAAAAAATAAAAATGCGCTCACGCGCACGTGGACATAGGACGATGAAAATTTCAGCGAGTCACCGTTACACCTTTAGCATATATGTGTCAAAAGGCCAGCAATGAGTCTCTTATAGAAGCTGAGTTAGGAAGGTGACTGGAGTCACCCCCTTGGAATCCGGGGGTCTCATATGAAGTTTGGTATTTTCAAACTTCATAATTCAGTAGCTACTGATTGAGACCACCTACTGTAGAGCATTCAATTTTTTTGCAAATTGTAGAACGTTTTCTTGTCTGTAGACTGTCGTTGAGATGACATCGCTACGTTGCGTGGTTGCAGAGTTCTGATGATTATATCGGCGACTTTTTAGCCGCGCATTTTGCCTCATATGAGGCCTCCCGGATTCCAAGGGTTAAAGTCTTGAGTTTTAGGAACGTAACTACAACTTAAGTGAGGAATTACTGTACAGGTACTGTACTTCTTTTGGATCACTTAGTCTATAAATAGTATGTAACTATACTCTGTTTCTTTTCAAATGACGGTAAATTGCAAAGATTCCATCAAGATTTCTCAGTTATTTTGAAGATTTTGTAGTGGAATCTGGTGTTAATTATATAAACTTGGTCTTAATATGAGGCAGAGACATAGTAGTTTCATATTTTTTCATTAAGTATCAAGAAATTAGCTGCTAAGGGATTCAGTTAACGTCAGATGAAATGAAACGGAGTACTGTATAGGTATGTACAGTTGGTCAAAGTTCCAGCTGACCCACCCTTGCTCTGGGGCTCGCAGAATTAGCTGGCAATACTGGTGTACTTGCCAATCAGTGGATATAATAACTTGAATATTTAAGTAAATCTACGAACTTTGGGTGAATGTTCGGGATCATACATAGCGATGTATGCATTTTTATTTGAGATAGGTTTACTTTCCCTTGTTTAGTATATGTTCAACAATGATATAGCCGAAATCAGATCTACCAATCCCAATCTTTGTAAGACACACGTCCTTCCTACACCAGTATTGCCAGATAATTCTGCGAGCCCCAGAGTGAGGGTGGGTCAGCTGGAACTTTGACCAACTGCACGGTAAGTCTAGTACAGTAATAATATTCTGGGTCTGGATACTCAAAATATTTATGACACTTTATCTTGCTCCGACTGTCGTATCCTAAATACCTATACCGTAATTCTAGCGTCAATAACTGTGTAAATAACTTATGACAGCTAATATTTCCTGAGTATGAGAAAGTTATGACATTAGCAAGGAATGAATTGTGAATTCATTGGTTTGTTATACCTCTTACATCACCCTAACTTATGGCATTTTTGAGTATCCAGCCCCTGGTCATTTATTTTTGTGTTTTGTGTTCTTTTATTTCAAAATATTATTTTACTAAACGGTTATTTCCACAGATATTTTGATAAGTTCTTTTTCTTTATATTGTGTCGTCCCTGTTTTGGTTTGTTTATTTTGCAAGTTTTACATTATATATTCTCAAAAGTGCCAGTTCTTCCAGGAGAATGGACTAGTTTTCAGATCACGTTAGAAACTGCAGTTAGGTAGAAACCCTATTGTAACAAAGATCGGTCAACATCCGCCATATTGGTGCCACTGGTGTCATTAGCCTCTCTTTACACTCAAATATGTCCGTTCCCATAATAAACATTCGGCAATACTGGTAGGCCTACAGGATATATAGTTTGATATTTGTATCTAACAGCCGTATTCTTAGACGTGTGGGGTGAGTGTCATCCAGCCCTTAATGAACGAAGCTATTGGAATTAAGTATTAATTAATGAAAGGGAACTTGTAATCCCCCAAGTTTTAAAAGCTAACAATTTTTCTTGTCTTATTTCGTTCATTAAAGGAGTAGGGTTTCACGGTGGGAAGCTTTAACGCCTTACGAGCGGGCCCGTCAGAAACTTCTACTATCTGGTAAGCGGGTGGTTTTATCCTAAACGACCTTGTTTCCGTGCTCTTTTCATGCATAAACAAGAGCCAGAGCATAATACAATTATGTATCCCTAAAAGGGCGTTAATTGAGCTTTCCAATGACACCAGAACCATCCTTCTACGACCACGCGTTCTCTTGCAACGATCGTGCAAGACGAGTGCAAAATCCCTAAAATACGGTAATTTCCTTACATAATTCCCTGTGTAGCGAGGCAGTGAGTGTGGGTGTGTGTGGAGTAAACGTCAGTAGTCGCGCGGGACCCGTGCCGAGCGGTCATGAATCGACCTACGCTCCTCCCATCGCTCGTCTCTCTCTCAGCCACTATTGCTCAAAAATTGCACACGGACTTAAGTCGGGCCCCGCCACATAGTCCTTGGTTCTCTAGACCGCCTTAAGTCGGGCCCCGCTAATAAGGTGTTAAGAATATGGCTGTAAATTCTACCAGATCAAAAATATAATATCTCCCTACATACATACATACATACATACAAGTTAAAAGACTGTTTGTCCACAGAAAATGTGGTTACAGTCTCACGACCTAAATGGCAGCTTTCCAGGCGGCCCTGTCAAGGGCTGCCTCTGTTGTCAAGTTCTTTATTTTGAGATCGTACCGGAGTAGCCTACCCGAGCCCACGTCATTCTAGGTCCACCCCTACGCGCATCAAAAATATAATATCTCCCTGTTGTTTGATAATTATGGCACCAAAAGGGTGTCCAAGGAAAAAGATGGTTGCTCTCTCTTACTACAGGATATCTACACTTATGCTAGAAGAACAGTAACACTATTTTTACTTAAACTGCAAACTACAAAGGTGGCACCAACTCAAATCTAGTCCTCCATCACTGTACTATACTGTACTGCTTATAAAATTATTGTTTTCAGTACGGTATGTTAAGTATTAAATTGTAAAACTTGCAAAATAAACAAACCAAAACTGGGACGACACAAGATAAAGGCAAAGGAACTTATCATCAAAATCGCTATGTGGAAATAATGCTTAATAAAATAACATTTTGAAATAAAGGAACACAATCATGCCTATTTTCATTTTATCCAGACTATCACAAAACAGTTATATGCCATTTAGAAAGAACTTGGAGTTTAATTTGAGGGTTATTTGAGATAATTTTTCCCCACTAGATTAACTAGATTCCTATTGCCAGACTCCCTAATCTCCTAGGGGGTGGTCATGAATGAAGCTCCTTGATTCGCCTCTGTCAGTTGGCGTCCCTCCCACCCAACACCACTTTCACTCCTATACCTCTAAACTCCATCCTTCCACCTCACTCTCAGTCTGCCTCCTCCTCTGCCCTGCCACCTCAATTTCATAGAGTACGCTCTTTTAGTCATTCTCTCACTTGCCATATACTCTATATGACCTAACCACCTCAAGGTGTTCCTCACCACACTCTCCACTACGCCCACATCACACATCACAGCACAACACACTCATACTTCCTCTTTCGCCTGTCTATCTCTCCATGTGACTCCACACGCACTTCTCAAGTACTGTAACTCATTTCCAACCCTCTTACTCTTGATTCATGTCTCTCCAACAACGTCCAGGCTTTACTCTGTACATCAATGTTGGGATTACCACAATATCATGCAGTGACTTCTACCTCCATACTTAATGTACGGTATGTATATATGTACAGCATGTATATACACAGGCACATACCCCATAGCTGGGGGTGGTTAACTCGAGACAGAGCCCGAACAGGGACAAAACAACACAACATAAAACACAAAATATAGATTTAATTGTAAATATAAATTCATACTTAATACCTGAGTGAAATAACCAATTCTTCTGACTGATTTTGTTTTTATCCATGTATTGCAATCAATAATTTGATATTAGCTTGTAAAATCCCCGGAATATAAGCCTATGTTACGTCACGTTTACTTTGTCATATACCTTCCAGGAGAGGAGATGGCTGGTGTGGAGGATAATAGTGTGGACGCGGTGGTGATGACGCTGGTGCTCTGTAGTGTAAAAGAGACCGACCAGATCATGCAGCAGATTCTCAGAGTCCTGGCGCCGGTGAGTAGCACTATACAGTATTGTAGTTGTTGTTTTTGTTGTTCTTCCCCAAGCTGCCTGGCCGAACAGCCCCAAGGCCCCGAGCAATTCCAAGGCCATAACCGAATGCCCCCACAGAACCCTCCCCGCCGACCACAATAAAGCCTGGGTGACCGAAGCCACTCCATGGCGGGGAGCTGAGGAGGGTGCGGAAACGCCCAGGAAACCAAAGCCCCACCCAGGGCCCTTATGCAATTATGAAGAGAAAGTTGAGGGGCAAGGGAAAACTGTGACACTTTGGCTTCCAATCTTGGTAGATTGGGAGGTCAATCCACGGAAGAGACGCCGTCACTTGAGATCTATAAAATATATAAGTTAAAGGAACAGTCAGAGTAAGCTATGGGTATGGCAGAGATTGCTCAGCTCTCACTCTGATAGACCAGCCCATCACCAAGTTGTATTGTAGTATTGTAGTTTTTTTGTTTTGTTTTTTATTAATTTTTTTCTAGTTGATGGTAAATTGCCAGGAAGATTGTGTAGCGAAACATGTTATTATTTGTGAAAACTGTCTTGATAGCGTAATGCTTAGTGTGCGGAATTTCAGTGTGAGTATCCTAGGCTCGAGTCCTTGGAGTACCGGTACCACATGTGTTCATTACATTCATTGATTTCATTAATTAGGTTTATTTGTAAAGTTAATTATGTAGTGGGTTGGTGAAAACAAATATGAATTAACCTCATGAGGATTGTGTAGTTATTTCCTTTAGGCTATATTTATTATGTCATTAAAATATACCACAGAAGGAATGAAAGATACACTTGGGATAAAATATTGTCATAAGTTGGGTATTTGTATTGCACAATATTAAAAGCCAATGTCATATGTGTGGAACGTTAAAACATAATAGTTACTGCACAGTAATTATGAGAGTTCAATGGGAAGAATGCGTAGATGCGGCACAAGTACAGAGGTGGCGGTAAGTAAATCCCAGAGCAGAGGTGGCGGTGAGTAAGTCCAGAGCGTGAGTCAGGTGTGTGCGTGCAGTGTGGCTGGCTGGTAAGTACTGGCTGCGCTAGGCCAACACACCCATGACGTCAGGCCTGTTCGAAGCTCAGTGGTTCACCCCAAGGAAGGTGAACTTGGGTTCACCCGACATCCCAGGATTGGCTGGTCGTGTAGGGTTAGACTAGCCAGTTTGCGATGGTGTAGTTTATGGCTTGAATGACACTACAATTATGATGCAATTTGACATTTATTCTGGCTATCATTAGACGAGAAAACAAATAAAAATAAAATACAAAAAATAAAATAGAGGAAAATAAAATAAACAAAATAGGAAAAGTGGGGATTGGGCCTGAGCATATAGATAGATAGATAGATAGATCATTAGACAATTTTAAACAACTTAAGAAGGATCGGTGGGCATCAAAAGGCTAAATATTATCTCGGTTAACCCTCTGACTTCCATATACCCTTCCTAATCTGAATAAAATTGTCTTTTAATAGCCAGAATGAACTGTTAAAATTGTCATAATCCTCAAGGGGTTAATATGATGCAGACAATTTGTAGTTTGTTGTTGTTGTTTTGTCTTCTGGATGACCTAGATGTGTGTGAATTTGTATTTTGTTTTTGTGTGTTCATTGTTTTCTGTTGTGTATTGTGTTGTCCCTGTTCTTAAAAAAAAGTGGGGATTGGGCCTGAGCAAATAGATAGAAATAGATAGATAGATTTTTCAATTAAATATTGAGAAGTTAATTGCTAAGGGATTCATTATACCATCAGCTGAATTAAAGCCGACTACAGTTTATCCGACCTTTGAGGGTTTATTGGGGTGTATTGGTTTATTTAACCCTTGTCTAGCGGGGTGTTTTGGGCTCATTTGGGCATATTCAGGCCCTCCTGAATGATCAATCAAGTATCTGCATGAAAATAAATGTATTCAGCAAAAAACTAGGCGCTAAAAGCTTCAAAATGAGACCAGAACGAGCTACGTAGCACTCGTGGTTCTCTTGCAGTGGTGCCACGAACATGGGAGTTTAACATAAGAACATAAGAAAATGGGAGTCTGCAGAAAGCCGATTGGCCTAAGCAAGGCAGATCCCTGTCCCACACAACCCCAATTACAAAGCCCAATTATAGGCTCAACACTCTAATACCCTGAGGATCATCTTACCAAAACGGTTAGAGAT
Source organism: Paralithodes platypus (assembly GCA_032716605.1). Taxonomy (NCBI): domain Eukaryota; kingdom Metazoa; phylum Arthropoda; class Malacostraca; order Decapoda; family Lithodidae; genus Paralithodes; species Paralithodes platypus. Next base: position 5,995,177 of record CM064513.1, on the reverse strand, counting down.
TAACGCAGGATTACGGGGGTCTGCAGAGCGCTGATTGGCCCAACCCTGCTGATCCCCCTTCACACCCAACCCTTCTCGTCCATATGCTTATCCAATTTTATCTTAAAGCTCCCTATCGTTTTTAATCCCACTATAGCACTTGGTAGTCCATTCCACCCATCTACAACTCTGTTACCAAACCAATATTTGCCTATATCTTTTCTGAAACGAAATTTATCTAATTTGAAACCATTGGTACGAGTTCTTTCGCTATCACTGAGCTTTAGTACATTTGTCATGTCCCCTTTGTTAATCCCACTAACCCACTTGAACACCTCTATCATATCCCCTCTAACTCTGCGTCTCTCTAACGAATGTAAGCCTAATTTCTTCAACCTTTCTTTATACTGAAGATTTCTAATATTATGGATCATTTTTGTCATTCTACGTTGTACTCTCTCCAATGAATCTATGTCCATTCTGTAATAAGGACACCAAAATTGAACAGCATAATCCATATGGGGTCTCACTAATGACAAGTAAAGTTTTAAGATAACATCAGCAGTTCTGTTACTCACACTCCTTGAGATGAACCCGAGAATCCTGTTTGCCTTGTTTCGAACGCTTATACACTGTTGTCTAGGCTTCAAATCATTGCTAACAAACACACCTAGATCTTTCTCACAATTCGAGTTTTCTAATTCCACATTAGCTAGTTTATATTTAACATTTGTATGCATCTTCCCTATCTTTAATACCTTGCATTTGTCAATGTTAAACTTCATCTGCCAATTTACTGACCATTCGTGTAAGGTATCTAGATCCCTTTGGAGGCACTCTATATCTCTATCTGAATCAATTGTTCTCCCCATCTTGGTATCGTCTGCAAATTTACTTATCCTACTTACTTACCTAAATCAAGGTCTTTATGTATATAACAAACAACAGAGGACCTAATACAGATCCCTGGGGGACACCACTTTTGACTGCTCCCCATTCTGACTTCGTACCATTTATGCTGACTCTCTGCTTCCTACCAATTAGCCATGACCTAATCCATCCCAACAACGCCCCACCTATTCCATGCGCCTCAACCTTTCTCATCAATCTCTCGTGGGGGACTCTGTCGAAAGCTTTACTGAAATCTAAATATATTATATCATATGACTTGTCATTATCTACTGCTTCATATACCTCTGAGAAAAAACTAAGCAAATTAGTAAGGCAAGAACGTCCCTGAGTGAATCCATGCTGAGAAGAATTTATTAAATTAAATGTATCTAAGTGGTTTCTAATTTTACTAGCAATAATTGACTCTAGTAGCTTTCCTATGATTGATGTAAGACTAATGGGACGGTAATTGGATGCTATTGATTTGTCACCTTTTTTGAAGATCGGAACTACGTTTGCAAGCTTCCAAGCTTCTGGAACTATACCTGTCTCCAATGACTTGTTAAATAAAAATGTTAATGGGTAACTTAACTCATCCCTACATTCTTTTAATACTCTAGCATATACCTCATCAGGACCAGGCGATTTATGAGGTTTCAGTCTGTCAATTTCCTTAAGCACATCATTTCTACTTATAGTAACCGTACTTAACCTATTTTCTATACTATCGCTATATACCTTACGGACTTCTGGAAACTGTGCCAAATTTTCATTAGTGAAAACGGAAAGAAATTGACCATTTAATGTACTGCACATTTCTAAATCATTTTCTGTCATTTCTCCTATCGAAGTTTTAAGGGGACCAATTACATCTCTAACCTTGGATTTATATAGTTGGTAAAAAGCTTTAGGATTATTTTTTGAGTCATTGGCAACCTTAATTTCATAATTTTCTTTTTTCTTTCCTAATATCCTTTTTTACCTGTCTTGATAGATTCTGATAGTAAGCAAGTAGGTGAATTTCGCCTTTTCTAATTTTTCTATATATTCCTCTCTTTTGTCCTAGAAGATCTAATAGTCTATTATTCATCCATTTGGGTTGGTTCTGTGTTGATCTAAATTTTCTTTTGGGGATGTATTTATTTTGTGCATTGAATACTGACTTGATAAAATTATCGTATGTATCTACCAAGGTTGACGTCTCTTCCTGACTTAAGATGACAGGTGCCTGAGAAGGGGTACACTCATTTGGACACCTGGATCGACTTAATTTTTTGACCATAGGGTCCGCTAATAGGGCTCTTCTTAACCCACCATAATTGGCTTTTCTAAAGTCAGGTATTAATGTTGTATTTTCTCTGGTATTACCTTTCCATTGTATATTAAAATACACAGAATTGTGGTCACTATTTCCTAGGTGGTCCCCTATCTCTACATTATTTACCATATGTTCATTGTTACTGAAAACTAAATCGAGAATATTATTACCTCTAGTCGGCGTATCTATGAATTGAAATAAAAAACTATCTTGTACTACCTCTATAAACTCCTCAGAATCAGAGTCTCCTATTTGATGCTGCCAATCTATATTCGGAAAATTAAAATCCCCCATAATGCACACATTGCTAAACCTTGATGCCATTTTAATTTCCTCCCATAATGACGTTCCGTCATTTCTACTCATATTTGGCGGTCTATACATAACTCCAATAACTATGGTCTCACTACCTTCGTTAACCTCTACCCAAACACTTTCATTATCGTTATTTAGTCTAATACCTGATTTAATACAGCTTTTTAATGTACTCCTGACAAACACTGCTATACCGCCACCCCTCTTACTTGTTCGGTCATATTTAAACAAACTATATCCTGGTATATCAAATTCTGCTAAAAAATGCCTGGTTTCTGTATTAATCCACGTTTCAGTTAGCGCTATTATGTCTATATTTTCTTTGCTAACAAGGGCTCTAAGTTCGTTCATTTTGTTACATAGACTCCTACAGTTTGTGTAATATACTCTCAATTTACTTCTTTTCTTTATACCTAATTTACCTTTGTTTTTAGCGACATTTCCATCTTCTGTTGCACCATCCATACTATTATTTGCATTATAGTCATCATTTTTAGCATGAGACTGAATATCCTTATCGCTTTCGCCTGACGCTAAAATTGTTCCAATTAACCTCTCATTTACACTCTCAATATTTCTGTTCAAAACCCCACAACCACCCTATCTAAAGAACTAGCTAATGTAGAAACCCCTAACCGTGAAAGATGAACCCCATCCCTTGCGTACATCCCATCTCTCCCATAGAAACTATCCCAGTTATCAATGAATGGTATTGCTTTTTCTTTGCAATATTTCTCCAAACGGCAATTGACACCAATCGCCCTGGATGTCCATTCCTTGGGAACTCCTCTTCTGGGTAGGATACAATGTACTACAGGGATCCCTCCCTTCATCCTAACTTTATCTAACACATCCCGATACTGCTGCAGCAGTTTCCTCACTTCTACCCTTACCAACATCGTTACTCCCGGCACTGAGACAGATAATGGGGTTATCTCCACTATCTTCCAAGATGTGGTCCATCTTCTCTAAAACCCTCCCAACTCCATGGCCAGGCAGACACACAACCTTCCTAAGTTTAGTGCGGGTAGCCCTAACTAAATGTCTTACCATGGAGTCGCCCACAATCGACACAGACTTACCTTCTCGGGACACAGACTTACCTTTCCCTCGGGAGGATCCAGCAGCTGCAGTTGGAGAACCCCCGGTGGTGGCAGAAGGTCCCTTGGTGGTGGTGGTGGTGGGGGTAGTGGTGGTGGTAGGTAGCACAGCGTCAGAGGTTGGAGCTGAGTCGGCGGCAGGCACTTCGGTTATCCCTCCCTTATCCTGACTATCTTTTCCCTCACATTCGTCTCGCAAAGGAGAGAATGTATTTGTCACACTCATACCTATTCTACTATCCTGCTTCTTGAGTGTGACTTTCCCACCCGTATTTTTAACAACCTGCCATGAATACAATTTTTCATCAACTTCCTCCCTTTTCCCCTTACTTGACTTTATTTCCTCTTGGCTAAGCTTGAAAGCTAGATTTTCGTCTTTAATCAAATCCACTTCCCTCTGAAGTTTAACATTAACCTCCCTTAGAGCCAAGACCTCTTCCTTCACCACAACCATCTCCTCTCTTACCTGGAGAATAAGATGATGCAGATCAGTTAGAGACTCGCACTCCATACCTGCCATGATCCCAATAAGCTTAGCGAGGAACAAGAAACTAAGTACAGAAAAACAAAAACAAGTAAACTAACAGCTAAAAACTGAGCTATAACACTTTTATATAACACGAGTGCACTGCCCCCAAACACAGGTAGGTGTAATGGTCACTAAAGGTCACTGGTAAGTGGTCCGGGCAGGAGCTCAGATTAACACAACCTTCTCTGTCACTGACTGTCACTGAACTGAGCGTTTAGCGTATAGCGGTATATTTTTCCCAGCTATGCTCACTACTGGCTACACTGCCGGCCTCTCGAGAACACAGGGAACATGAGTTAATGGGCGGCGGTAAGCCTTGGGAGTCGGCTGTCTGGCCCGCTGCGCTCCCGGCCATTTGCACTCGATTTTAACCCTTTAAAAGCCTTAATAATGCTCCTAACTTGCTGCAAATTGGTGCACGACTTAAGTCGAGCGCCGCCAATAAGGGGTTAATATCCAGCATTTTTATTGTTTTTGCCATTTTCAAGCAATATATTTTCAGTTTGCCCCCTAGACTAAAATAAAAATGCTTCCCCAGATCCCATTCAGTCTAAAATAATGACTTCCAGATTCCCCTTCAAACTAAATGTGCAAATTTTTCGGTAGAACAATATGCCAGCCAAAGCCAGCTTTTTTCCTAAATTACAGGTTTACTATCACTCACCCAGAAATGATCAACGCCTGAATTGTTTAGTGAGGCCAGTCCTCAGTGATCTTGGCACCATGCATTGTTCTTTCCTCTCACTAAAACATTACGCTATCTATAATGCAGTTAGGTCTGAGTACATGATTAGATTGGTATCCAGAATTTGAAAATGGATATTAATCTTGATCGTGTACTCAACCTTTGACTGTGGTGTAATGGTTTAGGTGCTTATGTTCTGGGTGTGGTGTCCCGAGTTTGAATCCTGGGAGGATCACATGCTTTCATTAATTTATTCAAGTACATTGAGGTTTGTAATAGAGGATTAAAGTTAAGAATGGGGTGTTTCTTAATTTCTATAGGTTCAGGAACTAATCTCTAGCGAGGCCGGCCCTTAGTGATCTTGGCCCTATTCATTGTTCTTTCCTCTCACTAAAACATTACGCTATCCATAATGCAGTTAGGTCTGAGTACATGATTAGATTTTTTTTATTTTTTTTATTTTTTTATTTTTTTTCTATATTTCAACTACTCCCTCTCGGGCATAGGCTGAGACCCTGTACATTCCACCGCTCAACACGGTGAAGCCTGTGAGGTCTTGTTCCAGTCTGGGGAGTGAGACATGTGAAGCATCCATCATGGCTCGAAGCAGCTCCATCTCTGAAGCGGCTGGTTGCTTCGCTCAAGTGCTTCACCGTCTCACCCTCCAGACTCAGACCCTCACTCTCAGAACGCCACCTATTGAGCAGTGAACTCACTAGGCATTGTCCCCCTGTAACATATTTTGAATATGGGAATATTCATACAGTGTTATTTAATCAGGGAACAATGAGGGTTTTTTTTTGGCATTTCGGTGGGCTTTGTGGTAATGCACTGATACTAGGTACAGCACAAATTCAATCCCAATAATATCTTCCCATTGACATATCGGGATTTGAACCCAGGCCCATTGGATTGATATCCATAATTCGAAAATGGATATATATCGTGATCATGTACTCAACCTTTAACTGTGTTGGTGGTGTAATGGTTTAGGTGCTTATGTTCTGGGTGTGGTGTCTCCGAGTTTGAATCCCGGGAGGATCATATGCTTTCATTAATTTATTCAAATACATTGGGGTTTGTAATGGAGGATTAATGTTAAGAATGAGGTGTTCCTTAATTATTATTGCCAAACTAATGGATAAGAACATCTTGAAATTGACAAACTAATAGAGCAAAACGGGGGAATCCAGGAAGACCCCGCTCGGATTAGATAGGTTTAACCCTTCAACCCCGGGTGGTACACGTGTGTACCATTATGTTTTGCCCCCAGGAACCCGGGTGGTACAACATTGTACCATTGCTTGAAAGCCTGTGAGCTTCGTGTGCGAGGCGTCGGTCCGACGCATGTAAACAACAGCCGGCTGGACCGACGCCCCGCATCTCCGGCCACAAGAAGGAGAGCGTCGCTTGTTCGTGTGTGCCTGTATGTTGTTGTTAAGTATCGAAAAGTAGTGTAAAGTGGCTGTTTTGGCCATAAAGTTATCTCCAATGAAATCATCATCACAAATCAAGCACTTGACTTAGAGAGCTCTACTTAACGCCATTCTACAGGTAAATAACACAGCTACGCTTGGGGATGCGCGGGAATGCGGGAAGCAGTCAGCATAACAATGATACGGTAGCCTAGCCTAGACGTTTTTCGGCCAAAGCACCCGGATTTCGGGGAATATTTATGTAATGCGTAGCCGGGGCGGGAGGGTTAATGAGCAGTTTAATTTATTTTATTTTATTTTTGTGAATTTGTGTTTTGTTTTTGTGTGTTCATTGTTTTTCTGTTGTGTTGTCCCTGTTTGGGCTCTATCTCGAATCGGCCACCCTCAGAAAAAAAAAAAAAAAAAAAAAAAAAATGGGGAATGGGCCTGAATAAATGAATAGAATAGATTTTTTTTTTTTTTTTTTTACTTCAAGTACCAGTATACTGTACCTTCATTTTGTGACTCGGTGGTCTGGTTAAACTACTTATTAAAACAAAACAAAAAACACGAGTATACCTTTGCAACAGATCCTCAGAGTTCTGGCTCCGGTGAGTATCAGTATAGGGTGTTAAACCGAAGCAATGTTTTTTTGGAACTATCATAAGTGAATCACCAATATCCTATAGTCTATGTTGCTTACCTGTACCCCTCCTTGTGTATGTATGTATGTATATACTCTGGCACATACCCCATTTTTGGGGGGGGGGGACTCGAGACAGAGCCCGAACAGGGACATCACAACACAACAAAAAAAGCAAAACAAAACACAAATTCACATACTGTACATCTAAGTCATCCAGGAGAAATACCCAGAGACCCAGGCCTATTTGGGGTCTCCAGCAAGATTCTCAGGTCTCCCTCCCCTCCTTGTACCACAGCCAATACATACATACATACATGCATACATACATACATAAAGTGTTAAGATTGAGTGCTCCACACATACGTGCAGTTACAGTCTCTTGTCCTAATGGCGGCGTTCCAGGCAACCCTGTTAACCCGGGAACTGAGGGAAGACTCTTAACCCGGGAACTGCCGGGAGACTCTTAAGAGTTCCCCGGCGGACTGCAGGAAGACTCTTAAGAGTCAGAGAAAAAATAAATAAACTTTAAACATCGAAACAAATTATTTTTTTATTTTTATTTTTTTATTTTTTTTTTTTTTTTGGGCCCCTGGGCCATGCAAAATATCACTCCTCTACCTCCCCTCCTTCCCCACTTTCCTCCCCTCCTTCAGTTATCACCTATTTTCCCTGTTTTTCCCTTATTCTGAGGTATATTTTCGTGCTAACATTAGCGAGTTGCAAGCAGGGCATTGTCATCAGTGTTAGCAAGCGAGTGCAAAAGAGAGAGAGAGAATATCGATCGACTGTGTCTCAGTGGCCTTGGGGGAAATTGGCGGGAAAGCAGGTTGCCTCACCCATACATTATATAACTCGCGGCCTATATCTCCGATTTTGACCATCCAAACGCTGTTTTCACTCGTTTTATTGTTGTTTCAGGTTAATACCTTTATAATCAACCCATAATAGGCGCGTATGGATAATTATGCTATTTATGGTAAAATGAATATTTTAGTGATGGAAACAGCTCAAATACGTCAGCACAGGGGGACGTTTCTAATTACCCCCATGCGCACTTGTTAGGTTAAGAGTTCCCCCGGCGGACTGCGGGAAGACTCTTAAGAGTCAGGGGAAAAAAAACATCAATTTAAAACCGATTTTTTTTTTTTTTTTTTTTTTTTTTGGCCCCTGGGCCATGCAAAATATCACTCCTCTACCTCCCCTCCTTCCCCACTTTCCTCCCCTCCTTCAGTTATCACCTATTTTCCCTGTTATTCCCTTATTCTGTGGTATATTTTCGTGCTAACATTAGCGAGTTGCAAGCAGGGCATTGTCATCACTGTTAGCAAGCGAGTACAGTAGTCCCTCGAATTTTTCGTCTTTCAAATTTGCGAAATTTAGATTTTGCGAACGGGACCCAAGATTTTACCTTTTTTGCGGGACTTGATATGTGCGATATTACTTGAGTTTTGCGGGTGGCGCCAAATGATACAGGGTTTCCGCACTAGTTTTCGGGGAGGAGGGGTAGCAGGGTCGTGACATCGGGCCGCCCTGCGGCCCATTGTTTACTGTTTATAGATTCTCCCACGCTCCTATATGTTCTCACGCTCTCGCATAATCGACTTCCTTGGGCAAAATTGAAGTGTTACCTGTGCCCTGGGTCCCCTGAATCTGTATTTCTGTGTTTTTCTTTATTGTAGGATGAATAATTAAGTGTATGTGTCATAATGTGTGTACAAACAAGGACGAAAATCACCAAAAAATAGGCCCTTGATTATGAGATGTCGACCATATTCAATTAATCCCATAAGGTTAGTTATTTGAAATTTGCGATTTTGAATTTTGCGGGCTGCAATGTCGACCATATTCTCGCAAAATTCGAGGGAGTACTGTACAAGAGAGAGAGAGAGAGTATCGATCGACAGTGTCTCTCCAGCCTTGGGGAAAATTGGCGGGAGAGGAGCTTGCCTCAGCCATACATTATGTAACTCCTGGCCTGTATCGCCGATTTTGACCATCCAAACGCTGTTTTCACTTGTTTTATTGTTGTAACAGGTTAATACCTTTATAATCAACCTATAATAGGCGCATATGGATAAGTATTAATGCTATTTATGGTAAAATAAATATTTTAGTGGTGAAAACAGCTCAAATACATGCGCACAGGCAGAGGTGTTCATTACCCCCCACGCGCACTTGTGAGGTTAAGGGCTGCTTCACTTTTCAAGTTTTTGGATTTGAGATCGGCACGTATAGTCCGATCCCAGGTCTTCCTCGGTCCACCCCTTGGTGCAGCTTCCTCCACAATCACAGACCTGCATTTTTTCACCCAATTTTGTTCATCCATTCTCTCCACATGTCCATACCATCCCAGTCTACTTGTATGCATCACCTTGCTATACATAAACGTCTCCTCAGCTCATCATTTGTTATTCTATCCTTCAGCCTGGCCCCACACATCCATCTCACCATTCTCATCTCATTACGTTCCATTCTGTTGACATCCTCTACTTTAACGGCCCATGTTTCTGAGGCATACGTCATTGCGCTTCTAACACATGAGGCATACACCTTTCCCTTCAGGGGGAGAGGCATTCTTTTCATGGTCAGAATTGGCAGCAGTTCTCTGAACTTCCCCCAGCCACATCTAATTCTAGCGACAGTGGCAGCCTCGGCCCCACCACCGGCAGAGATGGTATCTCCTAGGTAACAAAACTTGTCCACCAGCTCCAATGACTCATTTTCAAAATTCACAGCCACAGGATCATCATTTAACACAAGCTTGCCTTTGCACACTACGCACTCAAATTTCTCTATTTCTGACTTATCCTTCGGCAGGGGTCCTTTTATTCTGATGTGTTGCAGTTGAGGATAACCCTTTCTATTTCAACAACCACTCGGTCTTAAAAATTATGTGCCTCCTGTTGCATTAAATTCCTGACCATAACTGTATATTACCCCACATGAAATTGTTCTCACTCCATAAGTTTATGTATCTATCTATCTATCTATATGCTCAGGCCCAATCCCCATTTTGGGGGTAGCCGACTCAAGACAGAGCAAGAACAGGGAAAACACAAAAACAACATAAAACAAAAAATAAACACAGATAAAAAACACAAACTCTCACACATCCAGGTCACCCAGGAGAAGACCCAGAGACCAGGGTTACCAAGGTCGCTCCAGCACTCCCCCGGCCCCTGACCACCCGGAGAGGTTCCGATCTCGGCAGGCAGACATGCAGCGGAGCCAAAGCCACAAGCCCTCCCACCACACTTCCAGGCACACCCTTCATATTAATCGTCTCCCCGGGCCAGGCGCCTGATGGACTATTATCTAGTCCAACTTGCGCCCGACCCCTTACTACAAATGATCACGTGTTCACTCAACTATTCACAAGCATTCTCCATTCACTCCTGTCCACCACCACTTCCCCTGCCTGATCTATAGTCATTTCCTCTATCATCCAAAGCCTTTCTTACACAGTCTCTCCATCTCAATGGGGTCTTCCTGCCCTTCTATCTCCCCTTGTATCTGACTCACTTATTCTCTTTGTAAGCTTTTCATCTTCCATTTGTTCAACATGACCATACCAGTTCAGCACCCTTCTGTCCACTTTGGCTGACAAATGTTCCTGCTGCCTCACTCTCCCACGTATCTCTCTTCATTCCTCAATCTGTCTCTACGAGTAACTCCACACATACTTCTCAAGCAGCTCATCTCCATCACATCCAGCCCTCTTTTCTCCTTTTCTTCAGAGCCCATGTCTCAGCCCCATACATCACTGTTGGCACAACAATTCCTTGATACAGTGCACTTTTTACTTTCACTCCGAGATTTCTCGTCTTCCACATACTTCCCATTGCTCCGAAAACCTTCCTTCCTTCACACACTCTCTGTTTTACCTCCACTTCCATACCTCCACTCCTGCTTATTGTTCCTCCTAGATATTTAAAACACTCTACTTGTTCCAATATTTCCCCATCCAGCCTCACATCTAGATTCACCCTATGCTCTCCCCTATTACACACCATTACTTTACTTTTATTGACGTTCACCTTCAGTTTCCTCCTTCCACAAACCACACCAAACTCTTTGACTACCCGCTGCAGTTTCTCATCAGAATCCACCACCAATGAAGTTTATGTATGGTACAGTAAAAATAGTGTCACATTATAATGTAAAACTTGCAAAATAAACAAACCAGAACTGGGACAACACAAGATAAACGCAAAGGAACTAATCAAAATCGCTATGTGGAAATAGCGCTTAATATAATCAAATTTGAAATAAAAGAACACAATCCACCACATAGGGTGTACATCACTACATGTGCAAGTTAAATTATTTCTCAAGCAAACTAATCGCACACATAACAATGCACTATTGTCATGTTCAAGGAAATACCGGTAGTCAGTTTGGGAAGTACGGAACGTTCTGGTAAATTTTACAAAATTCTGTGTGAATAAAGAAACTACAATTTGTATCAAATTTTATAATAAGGTAATTTGCAATTTGACAAGATATCTACAATAATACAAATAACATACAGCACTCACTAACGATAGTGCTATCGGGTAGGTACCTGTAAGCATACCAGTATAATTAGTTATTGATGTTCCCTAAGCTGCCTGGCCGAACAGCCCCATTATAATTAGTATAATTAGTTATAAAAGTTATTTAATCACATGAATGAACTATTGTAACTACTGCAAACTACCCCCCTGTTACTACGCTCCTTGACGCGGTTGGGGGGCTTCGGGGCCGGCAACTGGGGCTTGATGGGGGATGGTTGTGGTATTTTCCCTTCCTATCTCCCCTCGAGCTTTCGTCGTCAGCTTGACTTTTTTTGAGTAGTTTTTCCATTTCTCTTTTTATGTTTTTCCCCTTCTATTCTTATTCTGTCCCATTCGGTTGTCCTCGGGCAACCTATATCTCATGTCTCCCTGGCCTGGCTAGGTAGCAGACTCCTGCCCTGATTTGTCTCTTCGGTTGCTGTTGTGACCGGATTGACTTGATTCCCTTCGGTAATGCATTTTTTGCTTCTCGATGTGATTTTTTCTATCTTCAACCTGATCTCTCATTCTTTGCCCTGATCACTTCTTGGTTGGTGTTGCGGTGTAGCAGTTCTTGCCTCATCCTTCGGCCCTGCCCTATAAGAGTTCTGATGTGGGGCTCATGTGGTCCGGCTGAACTGGTGAATTGGCGAGAAATGTCTGCGTGTCTTTGCCCTCCTCGATTTGTTCCCCTACTGACCTTCCCTCTCTATCTTGACTCGTTTAGTTATATATCTTGATCAAATCCTTCGGGCCAGCCCTATGAGAGTTCTTTTATTATGGAGCTCAGTGGTCTGGTTAAAAAAAAATAAAAAATAAAAAATACACTCCTAATTCAGTCATACTATTTTTCTTTCCATACCAGTACATAATATCACGGAGTGTGTGGACATTCATGTGGGCAACTGTATTTTTCATCGAAGCAGTTACTGATAGGTGCATTAAGGAGAGTTTTCTCTCATAAGGCTTAGCCAGTTGACTTCCATGTATAAAAATTCTGAACTTATTATATATTTGAAGGCTAAATAAATATTTGTACTGTATTGGATAGAGTGTGGTAACATTATTTGGGAATTCACTATGCTATCTATCTATCTACTCAGGTGCATATCCCAATTTTTTTTATTTTTTTTTTATTTTCTGAGTGGCTGACTCGAGACAGAACCAGAATAAGGAAAAACAAAAAATAATAATAATTATGCTAAGTACTGTACTGTATACTTATTATTTCAGGCGTCAACTTTTCCCACTACCCGGATGGCTGCCATCTAGTGGTGGTGGACCCCAATCCTCACTTTGCCAAGTACTACAACGACAACAGGACCAAGTTTCCTAATATTACCTCAGAGGACATTTTGGTAACGACAGGTATGGTAATGATAATATAGGATCTCTACACTTTTGCTATAAGAACAGTAACATTATTTTTACACAAACTACATACTACAGAGGTGGCACCAACTCAAGTCTCTAATCCTACGTCATAGTACAGATACTGTATCATGTTCAAGATGTTACGACCGGCACTACGAAATAAACAAGGGCACTCAATATTGGACTAGATGATAGGCTATATCTGCAACAACGGTACGCTAATTCCAAACCCTCGAACTATTTCGCCGGCGAACAAAACACTTAAACCCTCCTGAGTTAATCTCCTGGATAACGGGGTATCAATTAACTGGGTTTTAGTGCACTTTTACAAAGGCTTTCCGGTGACGGCAAAGCCTACTCTCAAAAAGGAGTACAATACTTACGTTAATACTAGTGAGCAACTTCTCTTGGCGCTTAGGAACAAGAGTTTGCAACTTATCTTGAAGAATAATGCTCTTAAGTAATAACAATGCTTGAATAAACTATAACAAGATTAAATAAAGAAATATATGCTTACGTTAACTTTAGTGTGAGTCTGTACTCAACACTAAACTCTACAATGCTCTATGAAAACACTGGAAGTCTAGTCCTACAGCAATCAGATATGGAATCTTCTGAAAAGGTCTGATGCTCTAAGATGCTCGTTAATACAGAACAGAAATAAATGCAGGGGCAGGACACCAAAGCGTGTATCTTAAATACACCAATAAGTAGAATACATATATATAACAAGGGAGTGCAACAACTCTGTGACAGCACTAATAATAACCACTCAGAAACAGTACTTCCGTAGCCAACGTAATAGCCAAACTGGGTTGTGCACTATGCATCAACCTTGGCTAAAATAAAGCGTGAATAATTCCTAAAGCATACACAATTAAAGTTAATAAACACAATGCTGTCTTTCTCACTATTAAAGTCTAGCAATGGCAGAAAAGGTACTAAGAAACTAGGCAGAGCGCAAGCATGCTCGTAGCCTACTGTCTCCCCTTGAACAGATTTCCCTTATGTTACGTTAAGTGACTTGGAGGCTCTCTTGGTAAGTCCAGATCTCTAGTATCTGGTCTTGCCCTGGCGCTCCACAAAGGTCAACAAAATGAGGTAGCAATCATACAGGTAAGAGTAGGCAAAAGCCCTTTACCGGTATACTGCTACACTCGCAAAGGAAAATATGCACAAGGGTTACAGGCTAACTAGCTTCGTCGATGTTGTACAGGCTCTGACTTGCCACATACATAACTCAGACAACGACCAAAGATACCTTCCACTGTCTAGCATTAAATAATAAGAGAGAACAGCTCAATAATTAGAAGCACCCCAACACTATGGTATAGAGGGCAGTTGAACTCAATGATATAGAAGGAAAAAAGCTAGACATAGCAGTAGCTTACATGCCACCAAAGACCAGAGCATGGAGGGAGTTGGAGTTTGAGGAGATGGTAGAGGATATGATTCAGTCGTTGAGAAGATTGCTTTTAAGGAAGAATCGATTGATCTTGGTAGGAGATTTCAACTGTAGTGAGGTTGATTGGGAATCGGGAGATGCAGGGCCAAATCAGAGATCTTGGGGAAGTCGGCTAGTGGAGTTGGTTACGGAAAATGTACTTGCACAACATGTGAAGGAAAATACAAGAATGAGGGGTAATAACGAACCTTCTAAACTCGATCTGATTTTTACAAAAGATCCTCACGAAATTAGTGATATAAACTATCTATGTCCTTTTAGGTAAAAGTGATCACCTATTACTAAAATGGAAGTTGACCTCGAGTAATGCCAATAGATTAGACAATAGCTACATAAATGACAGATTAAATTATAGTAAAGCTGATTATGTATCCTTGAAAATATATTTAGAGGGAGTAGATTGGGATCTTATTTTGAAGGAACAGGACGTACTAGGTAAATATAGTAGATTCCTCGAAATTTATAGAGTAGGAACCAATCTGTTTGTCCCAAGATATAAAACTGGAAATTTTACTAAGCAGAAAGATTGGTTTAATTTGAAATGCAAAAGAGCTTTGGGTAGGCGTGATGCAGCTTGGGCTAGATTAAGAAGAAGGAACACTGAGAGTAATCGGAATAAATATAAACAGGAGAGGAATAGATATGTTAACATAATTAGGCAAGTTAAAATGAACTATGAGAAGAACATAGTAAATAAATGTGAAAGTGACCCTAGATTATTTTATAAATATATAAACAGTAAGTTGAAGGTAAAGAAACAAATTACTAAATTAAGAGCTGATGCTAGGACGTATGAAAATGTATCGGACATGTGCGAGGTAATGAATAACAAATTGGGGTCAATTTTTACTAGAGAGGAAGGTTTTGACGAACCACAGGCGGGAGTACTGGAGAGTGGTCTTAGTAAGATTGAAATAACTAGAGATGAGCTGTTATCTGCGATAAGAGGACTTGAAGTAAGGAAAGCTACGGGACCGGATGAAGTGTCTGCCTGGGTTTTAAAGGAGTGTGCAGAGCAATTAGTGGAGCCAGTGAGGGACATAATTCAAGCTTCCTTAGATAAAGGACAGGTTCCTGTTGAATGGAAAAGAGCTAATATCATTCCGATATACAAGAATGGAAACCCTGAGGACCCTCTAAACTATAGACCAGTTTCACTTACTAGTATTGTATGCAAGATTTGTGAAAAGCTAATTAGGAAGAGATGGATGAAAATGTTGGAGAGAAAGAAGATAATAACCCCAAAGCAATTTGGATTCAGAGAAGGGACATCTTGTGTTACCAGTTTGCTATGTTATTACAGTAGGGTGATAGATGTACTCCAAGAAAGAGGCGGATGGGTGGACTGCGTCTACTTAGACCTTTCCAAAGCATTCGATAAGGTACCACATAAGAGATTGTTATCTAAGCTTGAGACGCTAGGATGTGTCAGGGGGAGTTTGCTGAAATGGATGGAGAGCTATTTAACAGATAGGGAAATGAGGACCAACATTAGAGGAACTTACTCATCGCGGCGGAAAGTTGAGAGTGGTGTGCCGCAGGGATCTGTGTTGGCACCTCTCATGTTCCTTATGTACGTGAATGACCTGCCGATAGGCATAAACTCTTACATGTCAATGTTTGCAGATGACGTAAAAATTATGAGACAAATAACAAATAAAAGTAGTTGTGAGGAGCTGCAAGGGGATTTAGATAAAATATACGAATGGAGCACCAAGTGGAAAATGAAATTTAATATAAGTAAATGCCATGTGTTAAATATGGGAAGAAGTGTGAATAGACCAAATTGGGAGTACAGGATGGGAGATAATATAATTAGCAAGGCCGAAAAAGAAAAAGATTTAGGGTTGATTATACAAGATAATTTGTCGCCAGAGAAACATATTAACAAGCTCTTTAGCGGAATGTATGCAATGGCCAGGAATATGAAAGTTGCTCTGAACTACTTGGATGAGACCATGGTAGCGAAAATTATGAAGAGTATGATTAGACCAAGATTGGAGTATGCAGCAGTGGTGTGGTCCCCGCATCTAAAGAAGCATATTCACAAGTTAGAAAGAATCCAGAGAGCAGTCACTAGATTGGTTCCAAGTCTCAGAGAACTGCCATATGAAGGGAGGCTAGACAAATTAAATCTACCGAGTCTAAAAGAGAGGAGAGAGAGGGGAGACATGATAATGATGTACAAATGCACCCCGGGTGCATTTGTACATCATTATCATGTCTCCCGGCTGGATAGGGAGGATATATTAATTATGGATACAGGAATAACTAGAGGCCACAGCTACAAAGTAAAAAGACCTACCTGCAAGAACGATATCAGGAAGTTTAGCTTCCCCTATAGATGTATTGACAAATGGAATGGGCTGGAGGAGGAGGTGGTAGGGGCAAGGAACATCCATATTTTCAAGAAAAAATTGGATAAAAAGTAGACTGAGAGACGGGACAACACGAGCTTAGCTCAACTCCTGTAAACTACAATTAGGTAAATACAATTAGGTAAATACCATTTGACTATGACTCTAATACTCCCTAAAACTAGTGCAAACATAAATGTGAGAGCTGGTGCTGGTAATACGACTGGCCGACTATGGAAGTCGTATGCAGAACCAGAAGGGATAAGTAATCGAATAAAGAGAGAAGTACGAAACTGAAGAAGTTCAGAGAGAGAGATAGTAGTATAGAGGGTTATATGGGAGACAGAATTGCAAGGGACATGTAGGACCTAGCACACTACGCCTAGCTCTGAGGAAGGTAGCTCCTCGGGACCCCTAGGATCACACACAAAGGCATGGTGGTCAGCCAATCACAGGCCGCTACGTCACCAGGCAGCAGGGTTGCAGAAGGCGCCAGGAACCACCAGCCAATCAAAACCGAGAGAAAGAACCACGCGGGCGGGAACCTCCGGGAGGGAGGAGGGAGGAGGAAAAGCAACACTCACCTCTCCCACCCTGCTCGCTCGCTCTCTCTCTCTCCTTCACTACAATGCATCCCATGTTCTACTCATGATATAAAATATAGTGCACTGTCACAGGCAAAAATAAAGACCACTTCTATACTGCCTGTGACATGACGATTCACAAGAAAGAAAGTACAACATTGTAGATAGACTGTAGCCCATTTCACTGCCCTGGCGAGCGCTAGTGGCTACCGAGAGGCGATTCTGCCAACGCTGGCAGGCGAAACAAAGATAATTGTTTTCAGTACCATATGTTAAAGATGCAAGCTTTCATTTTATCCAAATTACCACAAAGCAATTTAATACAGGTTAGAAAGAACTTTGAGTTTAAGGACTACCGATACTTGAGATAGTTTTTCCCCACTAGATTCCTATTGCCAGATGCCCTAATCCCCTAGGGCAGTGGTTCTCACTCATTTCAGGCCGCAGACCACCAGCCCAATACAAACAAAAATTGTGGACCATTTCATTTTTGAGTAATGATAAATAAAGCATAGACAACAAACATCTGACTGCATGTGTTGATAGATTTGGGTAAGTACCAACCATACTGGCCCCCAAAAAATCCATTGTAGACCGCTGGTACACATCTTGAGCCACTATATAATTTTTCAGACCCTAGAATTCCTCCTGAAGATCCTCTGGAACGCTATGAACATCTGTTGCGAATGGATTCCTGATGAAAGATAACCCATCCCCTGTCATGTCCACCTCCGGAAAGTATCGCTGAAATTCATCCTGCAGCTTTTGTAAATGCTCGAGAATTTGCATCTGAATGGCTTCCTTTTCCCCGAGCATGGCATTCACACATGGAAATTGAACCAAATGTTTACCTTCGACTTGTTCGATCCAGAGTTCTAATTCCTCAAGAAAAGCCTTGGTGAGAGAACAGATTTGCTCCTTTGACTTTCAGCTGAAGATTCAGTTTATTCAAGATTCCAAAAATATCAACAAGGAATGCAAGTTCTAATTCTGACTGTTAGCATATTTTAAAAATCCTCTTTCCCTTGAGACTAGAGAAATATAACCAATTCTTCTCTCAGTTCAAGAATTCGTTTGACTATACATTCCCTGCTGACAACCAATGTACAGAAGTGTAGAACAGCAACACCTCAAAATTGGAACCCATGTCCTGGCTTAATAATTCAATAAAATGAATGGCCAATTATTTATTTTGATAAAAAAGTCTTATTGCATTTTCAATATATTAAATAATGTATGCACCAATCTCCAGTGTATACTGTGTATTACCAAATATAGTGAACGACCTGTGGACCACCCAAAAAGTCACCATGGACCACCAGTTGAGAACCACTGCCCTAGGGGGTGGCCATGAATGAATCTCCTCCATGCTACTTTGTCCTCTGTCATTTGGCATCCTTCCCACCCAACACCTCTTTCACTTCCCAAATTAACTAATTCTTTGAACGTGACGATAGTGCGTTGTTTTATGTGCGATTAGTTTGCTAGGGAAACCGATTAACTTGCTCATGTAGTGATGTACACCCTATATGGTGGTTTTGTGTTCTTTTATTTCAAAATGTTGTATTTGATTAAAGCGTTATTTCCACATAGCAATTTTGATAAGTTCTTTTGACATATTGTGTCGTCCCGGTTTTGGTGTGTTTATTTTGCAAGTTTTACATTATACAGTACTGTAATAAATACAAATACCTCTCAACTCCATCCTACCACCTCACTCCTGTTTGCCCTTCCACCTCACTCATACACTCATTTAATCCCTCTCTCACTTGCCATACGCTCCTTATTACCGAACCACCTCAAGGTGTACCCCTTCACACTCTTCAGCACATCCACATCCACACCACAAGACTCTCGTACTTCTTCATTCGCCTGTCTATCTCTCCATGTGACTCCTCACGCACTTCTCAAATAACTCATATTCCCCCGTCTTACTCTTGATTTATGTCTCTCCAACAACGGTCATGCTTTACCCTGTACATCAATATTGGGATTACTGCAATATCATGCAGTGACTTCTAACAAATACTTCATACTTAATACCTGAGTGAAACAACCAATTCTTGTGAATGAAATTGTTTTTATCCAAGAATTGCAAGCCATAATTTGATATTAGCTTGTAAAATCCCCGGAATATAAGCCTATGTTAAGTCACGTTTACTTTTGTCATATACCTTCCAGGAGAGGAGATGGCTGGTGTGGAGGATAATAGTGGGGACGCGGTGGTGATGACGCTGGTGCTCTGTAGTGTAAAAGAGACCGACCAGATCATGCAGCAGATTCTCAGAGTCTTGGCTCCGGTGAGTAGCATTTAACACTATACTGTACAGTAGTTATTATGTTATTTTTTATTATTTTTCTAGTTGATGGTAAATTGTCAGGAAGATTGTGTAGCGAAACATGTTAATTGTGATACTGTACAGTGTACATGTAATGCATGCTCTTCACCGCTTTCAGCAACTTGCCAATTACTTCGTATATATTATCAATGCTTTCCACAGACCTTCTCTATCAACTCTGGTGTAGGCCTTCTCAAAGTCCATAAAAGCAGCATTCAACTTTTGTCCCTTCTTCAGATATTTCTCAACAACATATTTCAAGGCAAATATCTGGTCTACACACCCTCTTCCCTTCCTAAACCCGCCCTGCTCCTCATCTACCCATTTCTCCATTCTCACTCTCACGATCACTACCCTACTGTACATCTTCCCTGCTACACTTAGAAGACATATCCCCCGGTGATTACCACACATTCCTTTCTCCCCTTTACCCTTATACTGTACAGGTGGACTATTATGCCTGTCTTCCAGTCATCAATTACAGTCAAATTACAGTCAAATAATAGTTAGCTATGATAGTACAGTAGTGTAATTAAAGCTGATATACAGTATGTTATTTTAATGCTAGTTCTCCATATCAGCAGATTAAACAGCACTCACATTATGTCTTATCTATCTATCTATATACTCAGGCACATACCCCATGTCACGCCAGCTCTTTGCTTCTTACAACATCCCCATTCCCCGCTTCCCTCTATCACACACCTCTCTACCCCGTGGACTTCTACCCGCCCTGACGTCTGCTTTCACCTAGCGGAAGCATGTGCTGCACTTCACCTGCTGCAATGTGTTAGCATTGCTCTGCATCATCTGTCAGGTCATGGCCCTGCTGAATTCATATACACCGATGGTTCGAAACAGGCTGAAGCCACGGACTGCGCTGCAATTTCTACGCATGATACTTATCAGTGCTCCCTTCATCCATACTCCACTGTCTTTACCACAGAATTATGGGCTATCCACGGGGCCCTGGCCATCGTCTCCATGCTTCCTAACACCTATTCCCGTATTGTCATTTGCAGTGATTCTCGAAGCGCTCTGCAGGCATTTGGGGAGGTGTGGTGGAGTGGTCTTGCCACTGGCCTGGTAATCCAAAGGTCCCGGGTTCAAATCCCGATGTATCAATGGGAAGATATTATTGGGATGGAATTTGTGCTGTACCTAGTATCAGTGCATTACCACAAGCCCACCGAAACGTCAATAAAATACCCTCATTGTTCCCTGATTAAATAGCACTGTATGAATATTCCCATATTCAAAATATGCTATAGGGGTGCAATGCCTGGTGAGTTATCTGCTCAACAGGTGGCGTTGTGTGTGTGTAAGTGTGAGAGTCCGAGTGTAGGGGGTGAGACTGTGAAGCACGGGAACGAGGTGGCTTCAGAGATGGGGTCGTTTCGGGCCAGGAGTGAGCACCGTGCCTAATGTGAAGGCAAGATGGCAGGTGCTCGTTGTACTCTGCGTGCTTCACATGTCTCACTCCCTAGACTGGAACAAGACCTCACGGGCTTCACTGTTCATTGTAAAGCGGTGAATGTTAAGGCTCTCAGCCTATGCCCGAGAGGAAGTAAGTTGGAATATAGAAAAAAAAAAAAAAAAAAAAAAAAATTATGCGATTACGCTCCCACCGACCCGTTAGTGAAAACCATCTTACATGAAATACACCTTTTACAGTGCGGGGGTCTTTCCTTCACAACACATTATGTTGGATCCCTGCACATGTGGGTATCGAGGGGAATGAGAACGCGGACCTTCTTGCAAAAGAGGCTTGTCGTGGTTCTCCCTCTCTTATTCTCCAGAGGCCAAAGGATGTTTTCCCGGTCTTATAGCAACGCGTACTTGATGCATGGCGTATTGAGTGGCGTTCACAACCTGAATCTAATCATTTCCATTCACTTAAGGATGACAGTTTCTTATGGCCTTCGTCGATTGCTTCATGCTGAGCAGACCAAACGGTTTTAACGCGTTTACGTATTGGCCACACACGTCTTACTCATGGTTATTTGATGACCACCCCTCGCGATCTACCGCCTGAGTGTCAACTATGTCACACCCCATTAACAGTCCAACATTTTCTCTGTGTCTGTCTGGTGTATGAACCAGAACGACGACTATTCCTGCAGCACGCCTCTTTACACTCTATTCTTTCTGAGTCTATCTATCTATCTATTGCCTGACGCCGTGATCCCCGAAGGGGTGGCCACGAACAAACATTCTTTCTGAGTCAACCTCCTTCAATTTTGCTCCTATCCGACAATTCCTGAGAGCCACCAAACTTTATGATGACATCTGACTACTGACAGTTACATGACTTGACTTTGCACCTCCTCACCGAACACTATACTCCGTTCAACATAAAGAGTCCGTTGGTAGGGCAGAACTTGACAACACTGCTTTACCCTCGCTATCAGCTGATAAGTTGATAATGGGGGCGAGAAATCATTTGCCCTCTCTCTCTCTCTCTCTCTCTCTCTCTGGGAGATGAAATTGTACTATATTTTTTTTTTTATAACTTAATTATTAACGTGATTTTTATATACCCTAAATCTATATATATAATGTCTTAAATGATAAAATAAACTATTGGTCAAAATATTCTGTGTGGCAGACTTTAAAGTGTTTGCTTTTATTGTACGGTTTTCTGTAATCATAATGAATGGGATACTTCTCTATAGTAGAAAATTATCCAGTGTTTCTGATGTTATGACTTTTTTCCACACCACCATTGAGGTAAAAGTCTAGGTGCGTTTATTTGTATAGAGGTTTCCCCAGTATGTACTGTATATGAATACATATACAATAGTCGAGTCATGGGTGGAAAGGTTAAGGTGTTAAACCTGTGGGATCAAATGAACCAATTTAAAAATCATTAGGATGTATCATCAGGATGTATTAATCCTGTACAGTACTACAGGAGTTTAGCAGTACTCGCTTCAGTACAGAGACTAAACGCGCTTGGCTACCGTGACCGTCTGTCTGTCTGTCTGTCTGTATTTCTCTCTGTCTATCTGTATATCTGTCTGTCTGCTTGTGTATAGGTCTGTTTGTCTATCTGTCTCTGTCTGTACATCTGACTGTATCTTTGTTTGTCTGTATAGCTCCCTGTTTGTCTGTCTGTCTGTATATCTATGTTTGCTTATCTGTATATCTGTTTGTCTGCATGGTATGTACTTTATATCTGACTGTTTGTATATGTGTATATCTATATGTCTGTTTGTCTGTCTGTTTATATGTCTGTCTGTCTGTCTGCAAATATGTCGGTGTGTCTATCTGTATATCTAACTGTCTGTATATCTGTATGTGTTTGTCTATCTGTATATGTGTCTGTCTGTCTATCAGCCTGTCTGTATGTTTGTATATATCTCTATCTGCCTCTCTGTATGTTTGTCTATATCTATATATTTCTGTCTGTCTGTCTATCTGTATATCTGTTTGTTTATCTGTCTCTGTGTCGGTCTGTCTGTCTGTCTTTAGTTGTCTGTCTATCTGTATATCTGTCTGAATATCTGTCTGTCTGTGTGTATATCTGTCTGTTTGTCTGTATATATGCCTGTTTGTCTGTATGTATATCTGTATATCTGTCTGTTTGTGTGTATATCTGCCTGTATGTATGTCTGTATATATGCCTGTTTGTCTGTATGTCTGTCTGTATATATGCCTGTTTTTCTGTATGTATATCTGTATATCTTGACCAATATTTTGACCAATAGTTTATTTTATCATTTAAGACGTTATATATACAGTATATAGATTTAGGGTATATAAAAATCACGTTAATAATTAAGTTAGTACAATTTCATCTCCCAGAGAGAGAGAGAGAGAGAGAGAGAGAGAGAGAGCAAATGGTTTCTCGCCCCCATTATCAACTTATCAGCTGATAGCGAGGGTAAAGCAGTGTTGTCAAGTTCTGCCCTACCAACGGACTCTTTATGTTGAACGGAGTATAGCCTTATGAGGGCCCTGGCCCAGTGGGCTAGTATAAAATAAACTCATCTACAACAACAACCCCATAGCTGGGGGTGGCCAACTCGAGACAAGAGCCATTATGTACTGTACAGTATATAATTTTTCAAAGATCTTAGTGATCTTTATTTACCAGTTGTTTAATTAACAGGCTTTATTTACACTTACAGTGTGGAAAACTTTACTTCCTGAAGAACATCCAAGAATTTAATGATAAGAATCATATGATCTTGCAAGTGGCACAGTGACAGGTCGTTACAGACTCTAACTGCTGCCATGTTAAATTGTTGTTGCTTGAACTACAGGTGAACTGCACCACACTTCTCTTGATTGTGGTGCAATGTGTTACGAGCGCTAGTGAATTCCTCTGGAAGAACTGGCGCTTGCGAGAAAAAGACCAGATTATTATTATTATTATTATTAGATTATGACTAAAATCCTAGGATATCATATCTCATATTGTTATTGGTGTTTTGAGTGGAATCAGTAACCAATGACAGCCAGCCCTATGAGAGTCTCTTATTGTGACTCGGTGGTCTGGTAAATGCTTATAAAGAGAATATGTGAGTCAGATACAAGGGGAGATAGAAGGGCAGGAAGTCCCCCATTGAGATGGAGAGACTGTGTAAGACAAGCTTTGGATGATAGAGGAATGACTATAGATCAAGCAAGGGAAGTGGTAATAAACAGGAATTAATTGAGAATGCTTGTGAATAGATGAGTGAACACGTGGTCATTTGGGGGAAGGGGTGTCGGGCGCAAGTTGGACTAGATAATAGTCCATCAGGCGCCTGGCCCGGGGAGACGATTTATATGAAGGGTGCGCCTGGAAGCATGGTGGGCGGGCTTGTGGCTTCGGCTCAGCTCTGGTCTACACACCCTCTTCCCTTCCTAAACCCACCCTGCTCCTCACCTACCCATTTCTCCGTTCTCACTCTCACGATCACTACCCTACTGTACATCTTCCCTACTACACTTAAAAGACATATTCCCCGGTGATTACCACACCTTCCTCTCTCCCCTTTACCCTTATACTGTACAGGGGGACTATTATGCCTGTCTTCCAGTCAGGTTTCGATCTCTGCATGCCGAGATCAAAACCTCTCCGGGTGGTCGGGGGAGTGTTGGAGGGACCTTGGTGACCCTGGTCTCTGGGTCTTCTCCTGGATGACCTAGATGTGTGTGAATTTGTATTTTGTTTTTGTGTGTTCATTGTTTTCTTTTGTGTTGTCCCTATTCTTGCTCTGTCTTGAGTCGGCCACCCCCAAAAAAGAAAAAAAAGGAAAGAAAGGAAAAAAGAAAAACAAAATAGGAAAAGTGGGGATTGGGCCTGAGTATATAGATAGATAGATAGAAAAAAAAGTAACCAATGATATTTCGTGAATACTGTAGTTCTATGATTAACATTATTTACATTTTCAGGGTGGGAAATTCTACTTCCTGGAGCACATTCGCGAATTTGACGAGCAGAATCATGGGCTGAGACAGAAACTCCAAGACGTCCTCTCTCGTACCGGTGTGTGGCCCTTCCTATGCGACTTCTGCTACCTGAACCGCAACCCCCTGCCCACCATCAAGGCCGCAGGGTTTGCTAAAGTGGACGCTGAGGAATTCTACGCACGCATCCCTAACTTCTTCCTAGAGATTCTAAAGCCTCACTTGAAAGGGGTGGCTGAAAAGTAGCTGGATTTTTTGTAATCGACCTGTTCAGTATGTTGATGTAATTCTTATTTCAAGGGCTGCCCCCCATATTTTAAAACCTCATTTAAGTGTTGCCCTAATCCTTCATGAACAAAATAAACAGAAAAAAAGAATGCCATGGCATGGTCGGTAGCGCGTCTGGCTGCTGCTCGAAAGGTCGGCAGTTAGATCCCAGTCCGTACCATTGGTAGATGTCAAGAGTTTGGACAGATCAGTCTAGCGATTCGTGGCAAATATCCAGTTAAGTCCCTGTAACAAGGGCACGCCCTAGCCCTGTTAAACAAGGGAGTGCACAGCATTAAAAACTACATCAAACTGCATAAAATACTGATCTTTCCGAAACTGAATGATATTTAGCACTCAGTTGGATTATCTTTGTTCAATGTTGGGTTAGAAAAGGTACCAGGTACTTAAGTGTGTTTCTAAGATACGGGGCTGATTAAAATTGTCTATATAGTAGCCAGAATAAAGTAAAGAAGACATCGCTGGTACAGAAGGGGTTAACCTTGGACGGAGGTATACTATAGTCTATTCATTATAGGTAGACCAGATATCGTTAACCCTCACCTCTGTAATAATAATGTAAAACTTGCAAAATAAACAAACCAAAACGAGGATAAGACAATATAAAGGCAAAAGAACTAATCAAAATTGCTGTGTGGAAATAAACACAAAAAGGGCTTGAGCAAGTGGGCTGTAAAGGGCTTGAGCAAATAGGCTGTACATTTTCAAACCTCTTCCCAGATGGTAGACATTACAGCTCCAATACGGAAGCCGTTTTTCAGTTATAAGAGTTTGGAGTGTGGTTTTCTGGCCTACCTTTAGTGAACAGGGTATATTACCTGAATATGGACCATACTCTTTTTCTCACTCATTAACCCGTTATGTACAGTCGGCCTAATAAGTTATGTCGCGGCACCAAGTCTATTTCGATCAATAATTGATATCAGCACTATCTAAGCATTATTTCATCGTTTCAAGTGAGATATACAAAGTTACAAACATGTTCCTATCTTTACAGACCCTATTCAACATCTGACAGACAATAATACAGCATACAGCAAACAAAACTTAATGACAGCGGCGACACAACTTATTTGGCCAACCGTACCAGCGACGTCTTCTTATCTTTATTTTGGCTACTACTAGACAATTCAATTCACGTTGAAAAGGGCTTACAGCAATTAAAATGTAAAACTTGCAAAATAAACAAACCAAAACTGGGACGGAACATTATACAGACAAAAGAACTAATCAAATTCGCTATGTGGAAACAACGCTTTAGCAAAATATATTTATGAAATTAAAGAACACAGGCTTCGAACTATCTCTCTTAACCCTCTTTACTGTCACAGATTCTTCTTAAACTGGACTAAATCTTCTAAATACTGTATAGCTAAAATCAAATTACAAAGACGTCGCCGGTACAAGGGGTTAAGACTTTGGATGTGCAATATATACTTTCCTTTAGAATGTAACTACAATATATCTCATCGAGGTTGATCGCTCCAAAGTGTAGAATCTTAAGCATAGGGTCAATATTATTTCGCCGACAACCTTGTGTACCGGTATTTTCAAGTTATTCTTTCTTATCCTTGACAATCCTAGTTTGTGACTAAAGCTGGTATCACAGGAGAGCTTTTATCGCCAACATTCAATGGGCAACATTTTTGGGATGTTTTGCATTGGTATTGGAAACTAGATTCATGATAGATTTATTTGTGTGAGAAAATTATATAAAAAGTTAACCTCATAAGCTGCCAGACCAGCGTTAAGAATATTTGTTGATGGAAAAGGCGCTCGTGTGATACCAGCTTAACCCCTCGAGGATTATGACGCATTTTAACAGTTTATTTTGGCTATCATTACTATTCATTAGGCTATTTTATTCAGTTTAGGAAGGAATTGTGGGAGTCAGAGGGATGATTGAGATAGTTTTTACCCCTTTGACTGTTAGAAGGCCTTCCAAAACGGAATATAATCACCTAATGATAGCCAGAATATACAGTACTGTAAAAATGTGTCATAATCCTCAAAGGCTTATTACTATTTGTTTCACGTTCTAGAAGTGTCGAGTTAATGTCTCTTTGTCTAGATTTCATACAAATCACCATTAAGGTATTCGGCAATCTATATAGTTTCAGTTTGGCTGTACAGTCACGGTTAAAAGTTATGCTCTGCCTATATAATTTCAACTCTGGTTATCTTTCTATATATACTCTGTTTTTTGCAACTGGCGATAAATTTCAAAGTTCCCGTCAAGATTTCTCAGTTATTTTATTGATTTTGTAGTGAAATATGGTGCTAATTATATAAACTTGGTCTTGATGTGATGCAGAGACATAGTAGTTTCACATTTTACCATTAAGGATCGAGAAATGAGCTGCTAAGGGATTCCCCCCTGATACTACTCTCCCTGCCGCGGTTGGGGGTCTTCGGGGCCGGCGACTGGAGCTTGATGGGGGATGGTTGTGGTTATTTCCCTTCCTATCTCCCCTTGAGCTTTCGTCCTCAACTTGACTAATTTTGAGTAGTTTTTCATTCCTCATTCTATGTTTTTCCCCTTCTATTCTTATTCTGTCCCATTCGTTGTCCTCGGGCAGCCTATATCTCATGTCTCCCTGGCCTGGCTAGGTAGCAGACTCCTGGCCTGATTTGTCTCTTCAGTTGCTGATGTGGCCGAAGTGACTTGATTCCATTCGGTTATGCATTTTTTGCTTCTCGATGTGATTTTTTCTACCTTCGACCTGATCTCTTATTCTTCGCCCTGATCACTTCTTGGTTGGTGTTGCGGTGTAGCAGTTCTTGCCTCATCCTTCGACCCTGCCCTATAAGAGCTCTGATGTGGAGCTCATGTGGTCCGGCTGAACTGGTGACATGGCGAGAAATGTCTGCGTGTCTTCACCTTCCTCGATTTGTTCCCCTACTGCCCTTCCCTCTCTATCTTGACTCGCTTAGTTATACAGTATATCTTGATCTAATCCTTCGGGCCAGCCCTATGAGAGTTCTTTGTAGAGCTCAGTGGTCTGGTTAAACTAATATTGGTTCGAATCCACGGACTGCCACATGTGTTTGTAAATTTCATTAATTGATTTTAGGAGTATAGTTGGTTGTTGGAAGGAACATAATAATTAATATTAATTATTGCTAAGGGATTCAGTTTACCGTCAGATGAAATGAAACCGACTATAGTTCTATGTGACAAAATATTCTAAGCAAATACAATCAAAGCTTTAATGTTTTAGATGTGTTCAGTGCAGTTCATGAGTATTTTTGTATTAAACCAATAGAGGAAAGTTGATTTGAAGTTATGAAGGTGGGACACCTTCAAAAGTTGTGGCCTAATATGAACCCTCGGAACAGCATAAACAAACTTCCAATTAGCAAATAATTAGTAATTATCTATATAACCAGGAACATACCCCATTGTTGGGGGTGGCCAAAAAAACAAACATCTATATATATTATATTAGTGGCTTCCAGACCTATTATACAATTTGTCAATAAATCTGTTCGTGTGACGCCGGCTTTACATGAATATTTAGTATCTATCTATTTAAGCCTTTCAGTGTGGGTGATGTATTTCTGTGGCCCAGGGTGAAAATCAGTACCATAAGAGAGGGCTTTTACCTACAATTATATCCTACAAGACAGTTTTATTGTGGTTTCTTATTGAAGATGGATGAACTAAGTTGGGTGAAAAGATGCAAGTCCATTAGGTACAGATGATTAGTTTGTTGTTCTTGATAGCGTAATGCATAAGTACGCGGAATTTTGGTGTGAGTGTCCTAGGTTCGAGTCCTTGGAGTGCCACATGTATTTGTTGATTTTATTAATTGAGTTTAGAAGTAAGTTGGTTGGTGAAAAAAATATAATAATACAGGTATCCCTCACTATCAGATTTACGATATTATTATAGGTTTTTAGGTGTTTGGGTTTGGGTTTTGGCTTGTCCGAGAACGCATCCCCATTTACCCATTAATTTTATGGTTTGCTATACGATTTTTCTATTTAAGATTGTGTTTTCAGGAACGTAACCCAATCGTAAATCGAGGGAGACCTGTATAATATTTGTTCTCTCACGTTTTGAACGGAATTTGTGACACTCCACAGTTTTTATGTCATCCTACCTCCTTTAAATGTTTTACTAAAGATGGCTATTATATATTTTGCTTGCTCATATATTCTTCCACCACTAAGTCTTTCACTCATGTATTGTTAAACCATTGGCATTAGTTTGCATCACCATCTTAGCCTGATTTAGTCTCTCTCAGTTCTTGCATTCTCATCCCAAACAGTCTCGGTCTTATCTTACCCTAATCCTTCGGTCCAGCCCTATGAGAGTTTTGTTCTGAAACTCAGTGGTCTGGTTAAACTATCACATAAAACAAATATAAATATAAAAAAGTTTGCCAGGTGTAAGTGCTTCAGGGGGACTTTGTTGAGTCTTGCTGAGACACTGTTAGCACTATAGTCAATTCGCTGTAAGTAGGCGAGACATCATGACCTCTATCCTCTGGAACTCAAAAAGGGCTAGATCAAATTGGCTGTACATTTCCACATCTATTCCTTGACTGACTCTTCCCAAATGGTAGAAATATTAGCTCGATTATGCTAGTCTTTTTTGAGTTACAGAAGTTAGAGGTCATGATTTCTCGCCTACTTGCAGCGAATAGACTATATACTGTACCAACATTGTCCACTGTGATGACATGATGGGTCTGTGTTGTGGCAAGTCTTTATTAGTTTGCTTGGGAAACAGATTAACTTGCTTATGTAGTAATGTACACCCTATGTGGTGGATTGTGTTCTTTTATTTCATAAATTTTAGTTTAGTAAGCGTTGTTTCCACATAGCGATTTTGATAATTTTGTTTGACTGTATTGTCTTTGTCCCAGTTTTGGTTTGCTTTGTTTGCAAGTTTTACATTTTAATTTTACTGTACTGAAGTACTGAACCCACGCTCTCTTTGGATGAAGCAGTCTTTAAACTTGTATGTGTATATATGTATGTTCACAACATTTTCTGTGTATTGCTTAGGTTCACCAATCCATGGCAGTAAAGGCGGAGACAGAGTTCTACCGGCGCTGGAGGAGTTCAGTGACGGACGAGGGTGAAGGGTACACCATGGGAGCGCTATACTGGCAACTCAACGACATATGGCAGGGAGTGTCTTGGGCATCTATTGGTCAGTTCAACAATTCTCCCTACCAACAATTCCCTTGAGACCTCTGGTGGACGCTTCTGAACTAGCGCCAGAGCTACGACTGTAGACATCACTGTACCCAACACCTAGGATATGCACAGTTTATCTCAATTTTTGTGTGATTCTACACGTTTTTATTATACAGTATACGAATACACTAAGTGCTTATATAGTATAGTAATAAAGGGAAAGTCCATATGCAGCTGATAATGACTACAAACATAATTACAGTATAAGCTGATTAATTATCATAACAAAATTGGCGGGAAAATACCTGCTGACTTTGTATTGTAAATATACGTTATTTATGAATATGGGTGATTTTAAAATATATAAAACAACAGTATGCATAGACCAGAGTATGTGTCACCTACAGAAATTTCGACTAACTGCATATATTATAGAATTGTTGAAGGAGAGGGAGGGTGGATAGCTCCGCGATGTCGCCCATTTCCCACAATGCACCACGGTAAACCTTGCGTTCAGCGCCTCTATCGGCCACTGTAGGCATTTATTGGTAGGTAGAATTGTACAGAATTTACCAGAATGTCCTGAACTTCCCAAATTGACTAATTACTTGATTGTGAAGATAGTGCGTTGTTATATGTGCGATTAGTTTGCTTGAGAACCAGATTAACTTGCTCATGTAGTGATGTACACCCTATGTGGTGGTTTTTGTGTTCTTCATAGCGCAATGGATAAATGCACTGAATTTCGGTGTGAGCATCCTAGGTTCGAATCCCTGGACTGCCACATGTATTTGTTGATTTCATTAATTGAGTTTAGGAGTAAAGTAGGTTGGTGGAGGTAACATAAGATATTTCAACATTTTATTTTGCTAAATATTTATTTTCACATAGCGATTTTGATAAATTCTTTTGCCTTTATATTGTCTTGTCCTCGTTTTGGTTTGTTTGTTTTGCAAGTTTTACAAGTTTTACATTATAATTATAAATTAACCATAAAAGTTCCCGTGTGATACCCCCTAATACATAACTGATATTACAGAGTACAAAGGGCGTTGGAAGATGCTCCACTACTACGTCAAGAACTTCTTTGCTCCGGTTATAACTTCTGTATACATGGATGTAGAAAATGTAAGTCCATCATGTATTTTTGTCTTGATAGAGTAATACATAAATTCGCAAGAATTTTGGTGTGAGTATCTTAGGTTCGAGACCTTGAAGTGCCACATGTATTTGTTGATTTCATTAATTGAGTTTAGAAGTAAAGTTGGTTGGTGAAATAATATGAATTTAGTACAGTAGCATACAGTAATTTTCTTAGCTGTCTTTATAGCGTACTGGTTAGTATGCGGAATTTCAGTGTATCTTATCTTAGGTTGGAATCCTGGGAGTACCACATGTATTCATTAGTTTCTTTGATTTTATTAGTTTTTTTGTTGTTAGTTAATTAGTGAGTTGGTGAAAATATAAATACTGTACCCTGTTCATTATAGGTAAGACAATAATACCAACCCCAAGCTCTCATAACTCAAAACAACTTCAGTACTATAGTGATTTGGATAAGTTCTTTTTGTCTTTATAGTGTGCGTTCCTGTTTTGGTTTGTTTGGTTTGCAAGTTTCACATTTTAATTGATCTGTTATTTCTACCATTTGGAAAGATTCAACCAGGAAATAGGTGTGGAAGTATTCATACAGCCCATTTGCTCTAGCCATATATTTAGTTTTAGCGTTATTTCCACATAGTGATTTTGAAAAGTGTTTGCCGTTATATTGCGTCGTCCCTGTTTTGGTTTGTTTATTTTGCAAGTTTTACATTTTTATAAGAGCTTAGGGGTCATGATTTTGGCTTAATTATAATTAATAGGCTTTAGTTTTACTGAAAATTTATCAAACCAAAATTAAACACAGTAAAACATTGCAAATTTTTATTATAAAACACTCATAGAGGAATATTATTGTCAACAAATGTACACTTGCCTGCAATAGTACAATAGTGCGTTGTTATGTGTGCGATTAGTTTGCTTGGGAAACGGATAAACTTGCTCATGTAGTGAGGTACACCCTATGTGGTGGATTGTGTTCTTTTATTTAATAAATTTTATTTTAATAAGCGTTGTTTCCACACAGCGATTTTGATTAGTTATTTTGCCTATATATTGTCTTTGTCCGAATTTTGGTCTGTTTAGTTTGCAAGTTTTACATTTTAACTTCTGTCAAATCCTATAGCAGTAACACAAAAAGTCATTACGTCCTCATTTATACTGTACAAGTTAATTATATTAATCCATCAGGTAAAAGTGTATGTGGTGAGTGATCTGATGGATGACGTTGAAGGAGCGACTCTCACCATCAACCTCCATCGCTACGACCAATTGGTTCCTGTGTCATCATCCAACACCACTATCACTGTGGTTAGTATATTATATTAATAAATTTTAGCTTTACCAATAGTATCTCTTATTATATGTGTCATCAGCCAACACAAATATCACTGCGTTTAGTATATCTATAGCTCTAATAATGCTGCCTCTTCTTTATTAACCAAACCATCACTGGGGTTTGTACATTAATAGCTTAACCAACACTATCTCTTATGTGTCATCAACCAACAAAGCTATTGCTATGGTTAGTACAATAATAGCTCTAATAATTATACTTCTCTTTTCTGTAATAACATAATAATCATTGTGGTTAGTACAATAATAGCTTTACCAACACTACTTATATGTTTTCTGTATCAGCAAAATTTTCACTATGGATATGACAATAATAGTTTTACCAACACTACCTCATTACCACTGTTAATATATTATACCTGGCACCAGTGAACTTGACAGTTGATATATACACAGTTTATATACACGGTATACCCTCTCGGAGCACTAGCCAGGATAAAATCACAGGGTTGGGCTGTGAGGACTCGTAACCAAACTGTCAAGTTCGTTGATGAAGGATGTAGTACATTAAATGTCAACACAATCATACTCTAGTTGTTGTTGTTGTTGTTGTTGTTGTTGTTCCCCAAGCTGCCTGGCCGAACAGCCCCAAGGCCCAGAGCAAGGCCAAGGCCATAACCGTGCGCCCCCACAGAACCCTCCCTGCCGACCACAATAAAGCCTGGGTGACCGAAGCCACTCCATGGCGGGGAGCTGAGGAGGGTGCGGAAACGCCCGGGAAACCAAAGCCCCACCCAGGGCCCTGTGCCCCTCAGCAATTATAAAGAGAAAGTTGAGGGGCAAAGGAAAAATGTGACGCTTTGGCTTCCAATCTTGGTAGATTGGAAGGTCAATCCACGGAAGAGACGCCGTCACTTGAGATCTAGAAAATATATTAGTAAAAGGAACAGTCAGAGTAAGCTATGGGTATGGCAGAGATCACTCAGTTCTCACTCTGATAGACCAGCCCATCACCAACCGTTAAGTCATTTACTAGTCGATATGATGTAGTTTTTACCACCATGAACTCCCTGCTCAAGAGCTGGGCTAGGGTGGGTGCCCTGATGATCAGGGACTTCAGTGAATAGTTGCTATAGATTGCTAGACCACGCCGTCCACCAACAGCACTGGTGTCTGCCAATAAATCGGGGCATTGGAGAGTTAGGGAGACTAGTATTTAATTTAATGGTTTTGTCTTTTATGTATTCTGTTTATATATGTATGTATTTTGTATAATCTTTTGTATTCCAGAGTGGACAAGCAGCAAATGAAGCATTGAGCCTGAACATTTGGGTGGACCTTGAACTAGACACCCACTGCCAGGACGGACTATACGATGCCGTAGACGTGTGTTTCCTCACCTCCCACCTCACACTACCCGAGGGCAACACACTGCAGGTCCCTCGTAACTTCTACCTCATGGGCAGACCAAAGGGCGCACCCCTTGTACATGCCCAGCTACTGGTGGGTCATTATTTAACCACATTTCCTTTAACCCTTTGAGTACCAGTGTTATTACTTATTCTAGCTATATTGAGACGATATTATGCAGCTTAAGAGAGATCCGTGGTAGCTAAGAGGGTTGGTTAAGATAGTTTGAAGCCTTATTATTGCTCGAGGTCCTTCTAAAGCTGAATAAAATTGTCTAATAGTTGACAAAATACAACGAAAAGGATGTCACCGGTACTGTAAGGGTTAACTCCTTCTGTGCTGGCGATATCTTTTTAATTTTACTCTAGCTATATTTAGACGACTTTGTGCAGTTTAACAAAGATCTGTGGTAATAAAAAGGGTTAAGTGAGATAAATCGAAGGCTGTTAAAATAGCAGGAGGCCCTATTTTAACTGAATAGAATATTTTAGTAGCCAGAATAAAGTTAAAAAGACATTGCCGGTTCAGAAGGGGTTAAGGAGGTAGGGTATATTTATTAGTTTATCTATAACTATATTTAATTTAATTAACATCCTCCCCTACATTATAATACTCCATAGGTAGCATATGTACACTCGGTCAAAAAAGTATATGCACCCCTACCCTGATAATCTGGTGTGTACAGCTTGGTAGTATACAGTAGGTTATAGGTTGTAGGTAGTAGGTCTTAGGTAGTATAGGTAGGTAGTAGTATAGATGGATATATCTACAGGTAGATATGCCAACTCTACCAAGCTGTACACACCAGATTATCAGGGTAGGGGTGCAGATACTTTTTTGACCAAGTGTACCTTGGAAATGCATTGTAATGATTTTAATAAGGTGCTATGAAGCAAATATTCGAATAAGCAGATCTTTAAGGAACCAGATTAACTTGCTCATGTAGTGATGAACACCCTATGTGGTGGATTGTGTTCTTTTATTTCTAAATTTTATCTTATTAAGCGTTATTTCCACATAGTTATCTTGATTAGTCATTTTGCATTTATCTTGTGTCGTCCCAGTTTTGGTTTGTTTATTTTGCAAGTTTTACCATTTAATGTGCTTATGTGGGCCAACCTCACGACTTCTTGTCTAGGGTGGTAAAATGTACAAGGCAGATGCGGACTTCCATTTCAAAGAAGTTTAGGGTATTTCCACTCAGTTCAGTTATCCCTATCAAAATCGTTAATCTCACACACAGGGCATATCCCTTTCCATACCATTAAGCGCAGTTTACAAGTTTAGCAAAGGTGGGAATCATCATTGGTATTTGAATGTTCGTTAATAATGCATCTATATTTTCTAAGTGCTCAACCCTTATCTACCTCCAGACGGACGTGGCGGGCATCTTCTCCGACAACGGCTTCATCATGACCCAAGCTTCAGTGAAGGTACGCCGACAGGGAAGCCACCAAGAGCGAACTGGATGCTTCACTTACAGTCCTCTCCCTCACCGACACTTACACCACACAGGCTCAGAGGCACCAGGAGGAACTCAGAGATCGAGCCTTCCACCCTAACGACCTTAATAATGTAATTTACTTAGACTAGGGATTCAACCAAAACGGGACCAGGACAGACTTAGAGATCGAGCCTTCCACCCTAACGACCTCAATAATGTAATTTACTTAACCCCCCCCCCCCCCCCCGGGGGCCCTATCCTAAGGACGTTTTTGAGACCCGGGCGATATGGCCAAAATACGTCTACGCCTAGGCTACCGTATCTTTGTTATTTTAACTGCTAGAAAATTCCCACGCATGTCTAAACGTACTATGGTTTCCAATCTGTAGACTGGCGTTGAGTAGAGCTCTCTAAGTCAACTGGTTTAGTTGTGATGACGATTTCCGTGGAGCGCATTTTTCCGCGATTTTAGCCATATGAGACTTTTCACTACTGAAATAACAACATACAGCCACACAAAAACAAACGACGCCTCTCCTTGTGTTCGGAGGTGCGCAGCGTCGGTCCAACCGGCTGTGTTTACATGCGCCGGACGGACGGCTTTCTAAACAAGCTGAATAGGCTTTCAAGCTTACTGCTGTTATAAGGACACCCGGGGTCCTGCCCATCTTCCGCGGTGTCCTTATAAAAGGACAGCCGGGCTGGAAGGGTTAAACTAGGAATTCACTTAAAAGGTAAAACTTGGAAAATAAACAAATCAAAACAGGAAGCGCACAATATAAAGACAAGAAACTACCTAAATAACTATTTGGAAGTGATAGATTATATAAAATTTCTCATCCCAGTTGCCTTGGCAGCTTAGATGTAAGAAAGTAAAATTAGCTCGAATACTAACATGAAACAGTATTGATGATGAATATAGGTCTAATCTGATACGAACGATGACATGCGTTGATCGGAAGGACATAACTAACATTTGTCGATATTTACTTACTATGTGGAAGATTTAGCAAAACAATACTATGAAGAAAAAAACTCAAAACCACCATAATGCCTATTCCTATTTCACATTAAGGTTGTATGGCATTTACTCTGTGATATTAGCATAAACACTGTAGGCAAAGCTGTGATAATTTAATTATTATCAATTATATCAATTCCAAGGGCAATTAATATTTTTGTACCGTCGACATTCTTTTCATTATATTTTGGCTACTACTAATCGATTTTATTCAGTTTAGGAAGGATCTCTAGCAATTGTAAGGCTTTCAACCACCACTGATCCTTCCGAAGCTGCATAAGATCGTCTAGATATAGTTAGAATATAATATAAATGACATCGCTGGTGCAAAGGACACAGTTTGCTCTACAGTATTCAGTAGTGCATATGACATTTTTGTAGCTGAATTTTATAGGAAATGATTATATTTATACAGCATATAACATTAATGTTGATATGTATATTGATATTTGATATAAAACAATAAATTTTATTGGATGCAATATGGAGTATTCTTTATTCCCTTGAATTGTGTCTTATATTAAGGTGGGATGGGTGTATTTATTTCCTCATTTATATAGTTTTATAAAAAAAATAGTTTCCTCCCTAGACTTCCATCAAGCTTAAAAAGCGCCCTCACAAGACCCTCCTTCAAGATTAATTTGTACATTTTTCGGTAGAAAAATGTTCCGGCCGAAGGCCGGTTCGTCTTAAGCTACAGGCTCGCTATCGCTCGCCAGGAAAAAAATGACACCTAAATGGCACTAAAAGTCTTAAAATTGACAAAGAAATGAGGCGAAGGGTCATAAAATAGCCAAAGTAATGGGCGATCGTCTTGAAATATCAAACTTAATGGGGCTAAACATGAGGGAGAAGGGAGTCCAAGAAGAAAAAAAAGTATAACATTTGATTTCGCTACATGGAAGCATTAAATAATTAAACTTATTCTGGCTATAATTAGACGATTATATTAAGATTGTGAAGTACCTCTCGGAATCTGAGGGGTTCAAAGCAACTAAATTATGCTTCTGACTCCCACAGCTCCTTCCTAAGCTGAATAAAATCGTCTAATGATCTATCAATCTATCTATATACTCAGGTCCAATCCCCATTTTTTTTTTTTTTTTTTTTTTTTTTTTTTTTTTTTTAATGATAGCCAGGATATACATTTAAAATGCGTCATAATCCTCAAGGGGAATATTGCCAAGTAATAGACGAGACAGAAAGGGGCGAGGGAACGTGAAAGTGGTCCCGGACCCTATAAGAATTGGAACTTTAAATGTTGTTTCTGTTTGGGCTCTGTCTCGAGTCGGCCACCCCCAGCTATGGGGTATGTGCCTGAGTATACTGTATACATCTATCTATCTATATATTGCCTGACGCCGTGATCCCCGGGTGGCCACGAACGAACCGCCCCCATGCACCTCTGTCCCCAGTCAGTCGACGCCCCTCCCCCCAACCAGCACCGCCTTCGTTCATGTAGCCTAGTTCCTCACTCCATCCTTCCACCTCATATTCGGTCTACCTCTCCCCCTCTGTCCCTCCACCTCGCTCTCGTACACCCTCTTAGTCATCTCTCACTTCCATACGTTCCATATGGCCGAACCATCTCTAGGTCTTTTCACACTTTCCAGCACATCTACCTCCACACCACACCTCCTTCTTACTTCCTCATTAGTCTGTCTATCCCTCCATGTAACTCCGCACGCACTCCTTAAGTAATTCATTTCCACTGCTCTCACTCTTGGTCTGAGTCTCTCAACCAACGTCCATGCTTCGCTTCCGTAAGTCAGTGTCGGGATTACCACACTGTCATGCAAGGACTTCTTCACTTCAATACTGACCACCTAGCTTTCTTGTTAGTGCTTTTAGCGTTCCTACCACCCTCTTTCCCTGTTTTACCCTCTCCCGCACCTCTCATTCATCCATAGTCCCATCTTTACTCACACACTGCCCAGATACTTTAAAAGAGTTGACGATCTCCATAGCCTGACCGTTCAGCTTCACCTCACACTCTGTGACTTCACCCCTTTCGAAGACCATAACCTTGCTCTTCCCCGTATTTACCTTCAAATTCCGTTTTTCGCACACTGTTCCAATTCATTTTACCAGACCCTGCAACTCCCATTCATTATCACTCATCAGAACTCTATCATCCGCAAACAGCAGTATAGGTAGCTTCCACTCAATTCCCTCCCTTTTCAGCGATACACCAACATCCACTGCTCTTGATAGTATTTCTTTCATAACGCCTCATCCTATAATATAAACCAACCACGGGGGCACACAACCCCTGTTTCAAACCAACATTCAGGTCAAAGAAACTCGCTCTGCTCACTCTCCATACGTACTCGCCGCTTTGCACCCTCATACATGCTCTTCACTGCTTTCAGCAACTTGCCCTCTACTCCGTATATTCTAAGTACTTTTCCACAAACCTTCCTATCCACTCTCATAGGCCTTCTCCAAGTCCATAAAGGCAACATACACCTTTTGTTTCTTCTCACAGATACTTCTCCACAACACAATTCAGGGGTAAAAATCTGATCTACACTCCCTCTTCCTCAAAACCTCCCTGCTCGTCCGCCTATCCATTTCTCCGTTCTCACTCTCCACTCTCTCATCACTACCCTACTGTATACCTTCCTACTACGCTTAGAAGACATATTCCTCGGTGGTTCCACCACACTCCTCTTTCCCCTTTGGGCCCTTATATAGGGGGACCTATTATGCCAGGTCTCCTCACTGCCCTTCTCCCATGCTAGTTTGCACATTTTCCATACCCATCTATCACTATCTCACCACCCCATACTCAACATTCCCAGCACACTCCATCTGTTCCTGTGCTTTCCCCAACTTCACTCTTTTCATGACTTCCCACACTTCTGACCTCCTGATCCCCACCTCCTCCTCCCACAACTCTCTTCTTCTCCCTCCCATACATATCCCAGCTATGTTTGCTGGCTCTTCATTCCTTTCATTTAGCAACTCACTGAAGTACTCCCCTCCATCTTTCGGACTCTCTCTTGCTTCTCGGCTAGCATTCTCCCATTCTTATCTTTCACACACCCTTACTGTTTCCCTTGCTACCTTCCCTAACTTTCTTGACTTCTTTCCAGAACAGTTTCTTACTCTCCCTCCATTCGTTACACTCAGATTCCTTCCAAATTCCTCATCTACTCTTCTCTTACTTTCCTTCACTACTCTCTTCACCACCCTCTTACTCTCCACGTACCTCGCTCGTTTCTGTCTCTCGGAATCTTCATTCCTCTACTACCCAACCACTCTCTATATGCTTTCTTTTCTGTCCACAGCTATTCACTTCTGTCCACCATGCTGTACTCCCCTCCCTCTTCTCCTCACTCCACACACCTCCTCACATGCTGCACAGATCTCATCCTTAAACACCTTGCTCATCTCCTCCACTTCCTCCATAACTTCCAGGTCGAACCCACCTAGTCGTCTTTCCACTGCTCTCCTGTACTCCTCCCTGACCTCCTGTACCTCCTCCCTGTATACATACATACAATAAAAAAGGGAAAGAAACCATGCCCGCCAGCCAAAAAGAAAAGATGTGTGTGATTTTGCGTTTTGTTTTGTTTTTCTGATGTGTTGTGATGTCACTGTTCGGGCTCTGTCTCGAGTCGGCCACCCCTATAAAAAAAAAAAAAAAAAAAAAGGAAAACTGGGGAAGGTGCCAGAGACCATACATACATACTTATATAAATAAATGTATGTACAGTAGCCTATATACACAGGCACATAACCCGTAGCTAAGGATGGCCGACTGAATAGGGACAAAATAACACAACATAAAAAATAAATAAGTAAAAAATAATACTAATAATACTAATAATATTAACAAATAATAATATATAAATAAATCACACATATCTAGGACGCCCAGGAGAAGACTCAGAGACCTAGGACTAGCCTTCTATGAGGGTCAAAATAAGATATACAAGTTGTTTACAGTAAGGTATACATAATGGAGTCTAAAAGAATAGCCTGTCATTCCCCCGATAGATGGCCCTACTTAACAACCACTGTTATCAACACTGCAGCAGACGACGAACCCAGAACAAGTAAGTAACCTCAATTTACTCAACCATTGGACCACACCAAGGACATTCAGGTTTAATATAAGGTATAGTATAACCTTAGATCATCATGGACAGCAGTGATATTGATGGTGGGCTTATATAGCATCTATAATAAGCATTTACAACTCAAATCAAATCCAAAACTCTCTCTGACGCATGCGCAGTAGTATTTTCAGCCTGATGCCAGTTTGGGGACAGATGTGTACAGTTGTCCACGGATCCAGCTATTATGTAGCTACTTGTTATGTTATTACTTTAATTATACGTGTTGTCCCTGTTCGGGCTCTGTCTCGAGTCGTCCACCCCAAGCTATGGGGTATCTGCCTAAGTATATAGATAGATAGCTAGATACTAGATATGTATATGCGTAGAAATAATTACAAATATACCTAAAATAGACTTGAAAGATAATGTCATATACCTGTATGTAGCAATAATTAAACATGATAAGCAAGGGCAATTCGCACCAAAATGGCATGAAATGGGGCGAAAGGTCTTAAAATTGTCAAACTAATTAGGCGAACCTCTTGATATGTCAAAACCGATGGTGGCACAGTGGCGGATCCAGGGGGGGGGGGGCCGCACCCCCACCCCCCTTAGTGACCAAAATTGCGCCCTTACATCTGATATATACTGCCTTTTATCTGAAATACAATACATATAAATTTATGGCGCCCCTCATGTATATACATCAGCCCCCCCCCCCCCCCCCCCCTTAAGCCTGAGCTGGATCCGCTCCTGGGGCTAAACATGAGGGAGAAAGGGGTCCAGAAAAAGAACCCTGAAGTTAAAATCTCCCCTTAAGAATTGCCCTAACCAACTATGCCACCTTAATAATAACAGAAGGTATGATTATAATGACACATAGAGGAAACTAATGAATACTGCTAATAATTAATTATAACTAATAAATAATCATATATAAATAAATTAATGTCGCTAATAAAAATAGAACGGAGATTGTAAGGCAGTTGGTAAATTCAATGCATTGTGGGCGGAGTGTACTGACAGAACAGGGAGTCTTTAATGTCACCAAAATCCGCCCATCCAGACTCCGCCCACTTCCTCAATAGTGGGTGGAATCTGGTGACATAAAGGACATAATTTCACCGAACTCCGTCCACTACTTCAGTAGTGGGTGTAGTTTGGTGACATAATGGGCGTCACCAGTGTCACCAAACTCCGCCCACTTCCTCCAGAGTGGGTGGAATTTGGTTATGGGGAGTCACAGGCCAATCAGAGTCACCAAACTCAGCCCACTTCCTTAATAGTGGGTGGAGTTTGGTGACATAAGAGGCGTCACCAATGTCACCAAGCTCCGCCCATCATCTCCCAGCATTGTGATAGGCCTACAGTAACCACGCCCCCTTTATACACCATGTTGACCATAACATACCATAGTCATACTAACGATAACCCCTTCATTATATTCTGGCAACTAGTAGATGATTTTACTCAGCTTAGAAAGAACCTGAGGGGATATAATTGTTCCTTTATTAATTGTCAGAACTCCTTCCTAAACTAAGTAAAATCGTCTACTAATAGCCAAAATATAATGTTTTGTTTCAATTCGATTGTGGTGTTATTGCTTCACATTTAAGCCGGTATCACACGAGAGCTTTTATAGTCAACATTCGATGATCAAAAAATTTCTGGCAACATTTCTGGAATATTTTGCACTGGTATCGGAAACTAGACTGTTGGCAGATGAACTTAGGTAACCGAAATATTGTAAATGTTGACCTCATAAGCTGCCAGACCAGTGTTGAGGATAAATGTTGAGTGAAACAGCGCTCGTGTGATACCGGCTTTAGTATACGTATAATTGTACATTTAATATGTCCAGGATTTTGTATTTCCTTCATATTTACCTCATATGAATTTATTTTTATTTTTATTTTGGGTAACATTGGATGCTTATATGCAGCTTAGGAAGGATCTTGAGCAATCAGAGGGGTAAACAGGATCTCAATTAACCCTTAAACGTCCTCAGATCCTTCCTAATCTTAATAAAATCGTCTAATGATAACCAGAATAATATGAGTAAGTGTGCCCTCGAATACTGAAAAAGCTTATTTATTTTATTATTCATTGCAGATTGTGTTTTTGGCGGTAACAAGAATGACGTCGGAGCATTTGGACTACAACACGTCTTTCCTCAGCTGGACAAAATCGCCTACTGTTGGCCAGGGGCTACGATGCACCGAAGGCCTCCGTCGAATGCTGTCAATCACCCAGACGCACCAAACCCTTCTCCTTCCAAGTCTCTCTCCTCCCTGACAACTCCTTTGACTGATCCAGAATAACAAGCAAAGAAAAGCAACAAGATTAAGATGAGCGGCAATAAGCCGATTAGTTCGTCATTATCCGTCAGTTCCCGACGGAGTCAAAACACATTAAATATTCATATCGACGTATTGTTGTAATACCCATTTAAGTGTATATTGGCGGTAATAAACCCATTTTATTCAAGATTAGAAAGTTAATCACTATCAATATACCCATATAACCCATAGCACAGCATGTTGCTCTAGAACAGCCCTCTGCGCACCCCCCACAATATCAATATACCCATATAACCCATAGCACAGCATGTTGCTCTAGAACAGCCCTCTGCGTAGCCCCCCCTCCTATCAATATACCCATATAACCCATAGCACAGCATGTTGCTCTAGAACAGCCCTCTGCGTAGCCCCCTCCTATCAATATACCCATATAACCCATAGCAAGGCATGTTGCTCTAGAACAGCCCTCTGCGTAGCCCCCCCTCCTATCAATATACCCATATAACCCATAGAACAGCATGTTGCCCTAGAACAGCCCTCTGCGTAGCCCCCCTCCTATCAATATACCCATATAACCCATAGAACAGCATGTTGCCCTAGAACAGCCCTCTGCGTAGCCCCCCTCCTATCAATATACCCATATAACCCATAGCACAGCATGTTGCCCTAGAACAGCCCTCTGCGTAGCCCCCACAATATCAATATACCTATATAACCCATAGCACAGCATGTTGCCCTAGAACAGCCCTCTGCGTAGCCCCCCCTCCTATCAATATACCCATATAACCCATAGCACAGCATGTTGCCCTAGAACAGCCCTCTGCGTAGCCCCCGCCCCTATCAATATACCTATATAACCCATAGCACAGCATGTTGCCCTAGAACAGCCCTCTGCGTAGCCCCCCTCCTATCAATATACCCATATAACCCATAGCACAACATGTTGCCCTAGAACAGCCCTCTGCGTAGCCCCCCTCCTATCAATATACCCATATAACCCCTAGCACAGCATGTTGTCCTAAAACAGCCCTCTGCGTAGCCCCCCCTCCTATCAATATACCCATATAACCCATAGCACAGCATGTTGCCCTAGAACAGCCCTCTGCGTAGCCCCCCTCCTATCAATATACCCATATAACCCATAGCACAGCATGTTGCCCTAGAACAGCCCTCTGCGTAGCCCCCCTCCTATCAATATACCCATATAACCCATCACACAGCATGTTGCCCTAGAACAGCCCTCTGCGTAGCCCCCCCTATCAATATACCCATATAACCCATCACACAGCATGTTGCCCTAGAACAGCCCTCTGCGTAGCCCCCCCCCCTCCTATCAATATACCTATATAACCCATAGCACAGCATGTTGCCCTAGAACAGCCCTCTGCGTAGCCCCCCCTACTATCAATATACCCATATAACCCATAGCACAGCATGTTGCCCTAGAACAGCCCTCTGCGTAGCCCCCGCCCCTATCAATATACCTATATAACCCATAGCACAGCATGTTGCCCTAGAACAGCCCTCTGCGTAGCCCCCTCCTATCAATATACCCATATAACCCATAGCACAACATGTTGCCCTAGAACAGCCCTCTGCGTAGCCCCCCTCCTATCAATATACCCATATAACCCATAGCACAGCATGTTGTCCTAAAACAGCCCTCTGCGTAGCCCCCCTCCTATCAATATACCCATATAACCCATAGCACAGCATGTTGCCCTAGAACAGCCCTCTGCGTAGCCCCCCCTCCTATCAATATACCCATATAACCCATAGCACAGCATGTTGCCCTAGAACAGCCCTCTGCATAGCCCCCCTCCTATCAATATACCCATATAACCCATAGTACAGCATGTTGCTCTAGAACAGCCCTCTGCGTAGCCCCCC
Source organism: Paralithodes platypus (assembly GCA_032716605.1). Taxonomy (NCBI): domain Eukaryota; kingdom Metazoa; phylum Arthropoda; class Malacostraca; order Decapoda; family Lithodidae; genus Paralithodes; species Paralithodes platypus. The sequence continues at coordinate 5,950,280 of CM064513.1, read as the reverse complement.
TCCTATCAATATACCCATATAACCCATAGCACAGCATGTTGCCCTAGAACAGCCCTCTGCGTAGCCCCCCTCCTATCAATATACCCATATAACCCATCACACAGCATGTTGCCCTAGAACAGCCCTCTGCGTAGCCCCCCCTATCAATATACCCATATAACCCATCACACAGCATGTTGCCCTAGAACAGCCCTCTGCGTAGCCCCCCTCCTCTATATACCCATATAACCCTCACACAGCATGTTGCCCTAGAACAGCCCTCTGGCGTAGCCCCCCCGCCACCTACATATACCTATATAACCCATAGCACAGCATGTTGCCCTAGAACAGCCCTCTGCGTAGCCCCCCCTACTATCAATATACCCATATAACCCATAGCACAGCATGTTGCCCTAGAACAGCCCTCTGCGTAGCCCCCCTCCTATCAATATACCCATATAACCCATAGCACAGCATGTTGCCCTAGAACAGCCCTCTGCGCACCTCCCACAATATCAATATACCGGTACTATATAACCCATCACACAGCATGTTGCCCGAGTACAGCCCTCTGCACAGCCGCCCCCCCCCCCCCCCCCCCCCCAACACACACACACTATCAATATACTGTACTCATATAACCCATCGCACAGCATGTTGCCCGAGAACGTCCCTCTGCGTAGCCCCCCCCCCCCCCCCCCGCCCTCACCCCCAGTGGAATAAACTGTAATCCTAGAAAGAAAGAAAAAATCTACGGGGGAAGCACTATCTTTCTCACAAAAGCAAACGAATATCGCCTCGGGCAGTATTGTGACGTCAGAAAAACTTACAAAGTTTCAGCCAATCAGAAGCCAGCAACTTTTTCCAGGGGTCTAGAATTCATACGCTATGGCCTAAGGTAGACAGGTGGGGTTCATCCTACTCGCGCCATAATTTGCTCTGCTCTCTGTGGGTTCGGTCAAGGGCTGGCTAGTCTGTCGAAAATGAGTTCGTAAAGTCATATAATTCTACGGGAGGAGCACTACCTTTCTTGCATAACCAGACACATAATTATCGCCTCGGGCAGTACGATGACGTCAGACAAAACTTTCAATCTTCAGCCAATCAGAAGCCAGCAACTTTTTCCAGGGGTCTAAAATTCATACGCTATGGCCTCTCGGGTGGACGTTTGGTTCATCCTACTCGCGCCAGAACTTGCTCTGCTCTCTGTGGGTTCAGTAAAAATAGGAGTTCGTCAAGGGTCACTAAAGTTGCATATAATTCTACGGAAGAAGCACAGCCATTCTCGCACAACCAAACGAATATCGCCTTGGGCAGTATTGTGACGTCAGAAAAACTTGCAAAGTTTCAGCCAATCAGAAGCCACCAACTTTTTTCAGGGGATTAGAATTCATACGCTATGGCCTCTCGGGTGGATGTTTGGGTTCATCCTACTCGCGCCATAACTTGCTCAGCTCTCCGTGGGGTTGGTCAAGGGCTGGCTAGTCTATCGAAAATATGAGTTCGTAAAACCAGACAAATATCGCCTCGGGCTGTATGATGACGTCAGACAAAACTTTCAATCTTCAACCAATCAGAAGCGAGCAACTTTTTTTCAGGAGTCTAAAATTCATAAGCTACGGCCTCTCGGGTAGACGTGGAGGGGGGGGGGGGGGGTGTTCATCCTACTCGCGCCATAAATTACTCAGCTCTCTGGGTGGTCGGTGACGGCTTGGGTAGTTTGTCGAGAATATTAGTTCGTAAGGGGTAACTAATGTGTTCGTAATAACATAGCCGTATGGAGGTATATTGGTGGTAATTAACCTTTAATTATACGGATAGAAAGGTAAATCACTGTTAATATAGCCGATGATTCTATACACCTTATAAATTTGGACGCCATCTTGTTTCCAACTCGCCGCCATCTTGTAAACCTTTTCAGCCCTCTGCGTAGCCCCCCCTCCTATCAATATACCTATATAACCCATAGCACAGCATGTTGCCCTAGAACAGCCCTCTGCGTAGCCCCCCCCTTACTATCAATATACCCATATAACCCATAGCACAGCATGTTGCCCTAGAACAGCCCTCTGCGCACCCCCCACAATATCAACATACCGGTACCTATATAACCCATCACACAGCATGTTGCCCGAGTACAGCCCTCTGCACAGCCGCCCCGCCCCCCCCAACACACACACACTATCAATATACTGTACTCATATAACCCATCGCACAGCATGTTGCCCGAGAACGTCCCTCTGCGTAGCCCCCCCCCCCCCCTCCGCCCTCACCCCCAGAGGAATAAATAAACTGTAATCCTAGAAAGAAAGAAAAAATCTACGGGGGAAGCACTATCTTTCTCACAAAAGCAAACGAATATCGCCTCGGGCAGTATTGTGACGTCAGAAAAACTTACAAAGTTTCAGCCAATCAGAAGCCAGCAACTTTTTCCAGGGGTCTAGAATTCATACGCTATGGCCTAAGGTAGACAGGTGGGGTTCATCCTACTCGCGCCATAATTTGCTCTGCTCTCTGTGGGTTCGGTCAAGGGCTGGCTAGTCTGTCGAAAATGAGTGCGTAAAGTCATATAATTCTACGGGAGGAGCACTACCTTTCTTGCACAACCAGACACATAATTATCGCCTCGGGCAGTACGATGACGTCAGACAAAACTTTCAATCTTCAGCCAATCAGAAGCCAGCAACTTTTTCCAGGGGTCTAAAATTCATACGCTATGGCCTCTCGGGTGGACGTTTGGTTCACCCTACTCGCGCCAGAACTTGCTCTGCTCTCTGTGGGTTCAGTAAAAATAGGAGTTCGTCAAGGGTCACTAAAGTTGCATATAATTCTACGGAAGAAGCACAGCCATTCTCGCACAACCAAACGAATATCGCCTTGGGCAGTATTGTGACGTCAGAAAAACTTGCAAAGTTTCAGCCAATCAGAAGCCACCAACTTTTTTCAGGGGATTAGAATTCATACGCTATGGCCTCTCGGGTGGATGTTTCGGTTCATCCTACTCGCGCCATAACTTGCTCAGCTCTCTGTGGGGTTGGTCAAGGGCTGGCTAGTCTATCGAAAATATGAGTTCGTAAAACCAGACAAATATCGCCTCGGGCTGTATGATGACGTCAGACAAAACTTTCAATCTTCAACCAATCAGAAGCGAGCAACTTTTTTTCAGGAGTCTAAAATTCATAAGCTACGGCCTCTCGGGTAGACGTGGAGGGGGGGGGGGGTGTTCATCCTACTCGCGCCATAAATTACTCAGCTCTCTGGGTGGTCGGTGACGGCTTGGGTAGTTTGTCGAGAATATTAGTTCGTAAGGGGTAACTAATGTGTTCGTAATAACATAGCCGTATGGAGGTATATTGGTGGTAATTAACCTTTAATTATACGGATAGAAAGGTAAATCACTGTTAATATAGCCGATGATTCTATACACCTTATAAATTTGGACGCCATCTTGTTTCCAACTCGCCGCCATCTTGTAAACCTTTTCAGCCCTCTGCGTAGCCCCCCTCCTATCAATATACCTATATAACCCATAGCACAGCATGTTGCCCTAGAACAGCCCTCTGCGTAGCCCCCCCTACTATCAATATACCCATATAACCCATAGCACAGCATGTTGCCCTAGAACAGCCCTCTGCGCACCCCCCACAATATCAACATACCGGTACCTATATAACCCATCACACAGCATGTTGCCCGAGAACAGCCCTCTGCACAGCCCCCCCTACTATCAATATACCCATATAACCCATAGCACAGCATGTTGCCCTAGAACAGCCCTCTGCGCACCCCCCACAATATCAACATACCGGTACCTATATAACCCATCACACAGCATGTTGCCCGAGAACAGCCCTCTGCACAGCCGCCCCGCCCCCCCCCCCCCCCCAACACACACACACTATCAATATACTGTACTCATATAACCCATCGCACAGCATGTTGCCCGAGAACGTCCCTCTGCGTAGCCCCCCCCCCTCCCCCCCTCAGCCCTCACCCCCAGTGGAATAAACTGTAATCCTAGAAAGAAAGAAAAAATCTACGGGGGAAGCACTATCTTTCTCACAAAAGCAAACGAATATCGCCTCGGGCAGTATTGTGACGTCAGAAAAACTTACAAAGTTTCAGCCAATCAGAAGCCAGCAACTTTTTCCAGGGGTCTAGAATTCATACGCTATGGCCTAAGGTAGACAGGTGGGGTTCATCCTACTCGCGCCATAATTTGCTCTGCTCTCTGTGGGTTCGGTCAAGGGCTGGCTAGTCTGTCGAAAATGAGTGCGTAAAGTCATATAATTCTACGGGAGGAGCACTACCTTTCTTGCACAACCAGACACATAATTATCGCCTCGGGCAGTACGATGACGACAGACAAAACTTTCAATCTTCAGCCAATCAGAAGCCAGCAACTTTTTCCAGGGGTCTAAAATTCATACGCTATGGCCTCTCGGGTGGACGTTTGGTTCACCCTACTCGCGCCAGAACTTGCTCTGCTCTCTGTGGGTTCAGTAAAAATAGGAGTTCGTCAAGGGTCACTAAAGTTGCATATAATTCTACGGAAGAAGCACAGCCATTCTCGCACAACCAAACGAATATCGCCTTGGGCAGTATTGTGACGTCAGAAAAACTTGCAAAGTTTCAGCCAATCAGAAGCCACCAACTTTTTTCAGGGGATTAGAATTCATACGCTATGGCCTCTCGGGTGGAGTCGGTTCATCCTACTCGCGCCATAACTTGCTCAGCTCTCTGTGGGGTTGGTCAAGGGCTGGCTAGTCTATCGAAAATATGAGTTCGTAAAACCAGACAAATATCGCCTCGGGCTGTATGATGACGTCAGACAAAACTTTCAATCTTCAACCAATCAGAAGCGAGCAACTTTTTTTCAGGAGTCTAAAATTCAAGAGCTACGGCCTCTCGGGTAGACGTGGAGGGGGGGGGGGGGGTGTTCATCCTACTCGCGCCATAAATTACTCAGCTCTCTGGGGGCTTGGGTAGTTTGTCGAGAATATTAGTTCGTAAGGGGTAACTAATGTGTTCGTAATAACATAGCCGTATGGAGGTATATTGGTGGTAATTAACCTTTAATTATACGGATAGAAAGGTAAATCACTGTTAATATAGACGATGATTCTATACACCTTATAAATTTGGACGCCATCTTGTTTCCAACTCGCCGCCATCTTGTAAACCTTTTCAGCCCTCTGCGTAGCCCCCCCTCCTATCAATATACCTATATAACCCATAGCACAGCATGTTGCCCTAGAACAGCCCTCTGCGTAGCCCCCCTACTATCAATATACCCATATAACCCATAGCACAGCATGTTGCCCTAGAACAGCCCTCTGCGCACCCCCCACAATATCAACATACCGGTACCTATATAACCCATCACACAGCATGTTGCCCGAGAACAGCCCTCTGCACAGCCCCCCCCCCCCCCCCCCCCCATCACACACACACTATCAATATACTGTACTCATATAACCCATCGCACAGCATGTTGCCCGAGAACGTCCCTCTGCGTAGCCCCCCCCCCCCCCCCCCCCCCTCAGCCCTCTACCCCAGTGGAATAAACTGTAATCCTAGAAAGAAAGAAAAGATCTACGGGGCAAGCACTATCTTTCTCACAAAAGCAAACGAATATCGCCTCGGGCAGTATTGTGACGTCAGAAAAACTTACAAAGTTTCAGCCAATCAGAAGCCAGCAACTTTTTCCAGGGGTCTAGAATTCATACGCTATGGCCTAAGGTAGACAGGTGGGGTTCATCCTACTCGCGCCATAATTTGCTCTGCTCTCTGTGGGTTCGGTCAAGGGCTGGCTAGTCTGTCGAAAATGAGTGCGTAAAGTCATATAATTCTACGGGAGGAGCACTACATTTCTTGCACAACCAGACACATACTTATCGCCTCGGGCAGTACGATGACGTCAGACAAAACTTTCAATCTTCAGCCAATCAGAAGCCAGCAACTTTTTCCAGGGGTCTAAAATTCATACGCTATGGCCTCTCGGGTGGACGTTTGGTTCACCCTACTCGCGCCAGAACTTGCTCTGCTCTCTGTGGGTTCAATAAAAATAGGAGTTCGTCAAGGGTCACTAAAGTTGCATATAATTCTACGGAAGAAGCACATCCATTCTCGCACAACCAAACGAATATCGCCGTGGGCAGTATTGTGACGTCAGAAAAACTTGCAAAGTTTCAGCCAATCAGAAGCCACCAACTTTTTTCAGGGGATTAGAATTCATACGCTATGGCCTCTCGGGTGGATGTTTGGGTTCATCCTACTCGCGCCATAACTTGCTCAGCTCTCTGTGGGGTCGGTCAAGGGCTGGCTATCTATCTATCTATCTATCTATATGCTTAGGCCCAATCCCCATTTTGGGGGTAACCGACTCAAGACAGAGCAAGAACAGGAAAAACACAAAAACAACATAAAACAAAAAATAAACACAGATAAAAAACACAAACTCACACACATCTAGGGCTGGTTCTAAGCCTGTGTTCATGGATAGGGTCTCTAGATTAACAGAGTACGTAGTCGTAGAAGTTCCGGCCGCCATCTTGATTCCATACTCACTTCCTGCCAAGCACTCTTTTCAGTCAGGATACATTGATGGATAGGAATAGAGAAATAAGTATCAATGTTAATAGAATAAACATCATATGCTCAATGATGAAGCTTATAAATAATGGCGAGGTATATTCTACGGCGTGAGTTGGAGTCAAGATGGTGGTCGAATGTCAAGTTGTGGACTATGTTAATATATGCTACCCTAGTTTTGGTGGGCGGGGCAAGGCGAAAGGGTAATTATGCAACTGTAATTTAATTATACAAGGCACAGTGTTTAATAAGGCCATTAACAACATCACTAATATGCTTTTAATATACAATGGTATATTGCCAAGTAGGTCAATTAGGCAATAGTTTGAAATGGGATAGATAATTACTGGTTTTTATTGTATAATTGGCAACTCTTCTACAGTACATAGCAACTATGAAGAACATGGTGAGGGTAGTCTGCCTGTAGTAAATGGAAATAGTCTACGGAATATGTACTAATATTTTCACCTATTACTATTACTACTAAAAGTTATCATTTACGGGCATATATTAGAAGATTTTATTCGGCTTCGGAAAGACCCGCTTAAGATCTACAGGCCCTTCCTAAGCTGAATAATATTGCCCAATGAAAGCCAAAATGTAATAAAAATAATGGAGTTTCTATTCTTAACCCTTTTTAGTTTAGGCGACGTCTTTTGTTATCATAGTTACATTTAGAGGATTTTATGAAGCTTAGGAAGGACCTGTGAGAGTTAACCCTTGCTGTACCGATGACGTTCTTTTTTTTAATTTGATGTCGGCTACAGTTAGAAGATTTTATGAAGCTTAGGAAGGATCTGGGGTGGTTAAAAGGGTTAATTGAGATCATGTGTAGCGTGTTAATTGAGGTCCTTCCTAAGCTGAATAAAATCGTCTACTTAGGTGCTTTGTTTATATATTTAGTTAATTTATTTGATGTAGCTTTGTAGGCCTATATATCCATTATTAATTTTAGCTTAATTAAAAACAATTGTCATATATTTTATTACATTCGTGTATGATGTATTTATGCATATGAATAAAGATGAATTTATTACAACCTATTTCCCTAACCTTAACCATTCAGTAGTGTAGACACAGGCAACTAGTGCTTGGCAATATATTAAAGGGCAAGAAGGGTTTTTTCTTAAATCCTCATGTTTAGCCCCATTAATTTTGAGATTACAAAACGTTCGCCCCATTAGTTTGGCGATTTTAAGACCTTTCGCCCCATTCATTTGCCAATATTAAGACCTTTCGTACCATTTAGGTGTCTATTTTTCTTGGCGAGCGATAGCTAGTCTATAATTTATGAGGGTTTCGGATGGTAGCTTACATTTCTCTACCGAAAAACGTAAAGAATAACATACTCTTTCAACTATGGGGGAGGCACTCGCTATAGGTAGTTCTGCCTTTTGTCTCCCTCAATCACATAGAAAAAAATACAATGATATGTAAACAATAAAAGTATAATTTTGTTAATATATTTAATTTATGGTTAGTGTACATTCAAACTGAGAACAGTTTGTTTAATATGGTATACCTATACATATAAATTAATAAGCTAGTGTCCCCAAAATGGCGACCGGATGAGAAGTTGTCCGATTTCTCCCGTCATCGAAGGGGGGGAGGGGGGGGGGGGGATGGATGTCTCTCCTTGTAACTCGAGACAAGGGCTGAGTGGAGGCAGGTTCTAGAGCCCAAAGGAGGCAGGTTAGATCGCTGGTCGCTGTTAGGGCGATTCCTTCGTGGCCATCCCCTCGGGGATCTAGGCGTTCATGGGGGGATCGAGGGCTCTAATGCGTGGCAAAAAAAAAATACGTTTTTTTTTCCTAGGACACGAGAGCATTGATAAAGGTGCATACAAATATCAGGTACTTTAAGTCCACTTGGCTAGGAACTCTCTCTCTTTCTCTCTCTCTCTCTTTCTCTCTCTCTCTCTCTGTGAAGGAAATACGACGACAACCATTAAATATTCACAAAATATGTATGTTAGAATTGTCAAACTTATACCAAAAGATAGAGGATACAAATACGCATAATTTATATTAAGTAAATTTTATTCAGAAATGTATAGTTAGGGAGATATTGACGATTTTGTGAGTGAAATTCTCGATCATCTGTCACCCAATAGTTGCCATCAACCACCAGCAATACAACCGAGGTTATATAAACTCGCAATTTTCGCCTGAATCGATCATTTTGTTCCCGGTCGTCCAGCTTTAAGAGTAAGTCTCGTGTGCTCCCATTTTCCCCCATTGTTTCTCCTGAAAATAGAATAAATTAAGGTGTAATAGCTAAATAACGTGACTTATTTACCACCAGACCCGAATTTGTGGCCAAGAGCTTGTCGTTTTCCTATAATACTTCATACGTTTGCATTAAATAAGGCCAGAAATGTGATGGAAAAAGCCGGCAGGTTTGACGAACATTCTGGAAGCCGGCACTTGATTGTTCGCTCAGTTCTACCTCCTTAACCCTTTCAATAAAACCATATGTCTCAATAGTATGGCGATCACTAGTAGATTTGATTCATTAAGGAAGAAATTGAGATCCAGATTATAAATTTATAAACTTAGGCTATATTCCCATGTGACTTTTCTAAACGGAATTGGGCTAAGTATTTTTTAACCTGAATATAATTTAGATATTGATTAATTTCCTATTAACCCACGAGTAATAGATGCCTTAATGATAACATGGAGTATTTAGTTAGAATATTTGAATTGGATTTTGAAAACTTAGGCAAACTAGCGAATCGAAGCCGGCTGACTGGACACCTCGTGGTTATTTATCATTAAGGGAAGAGGGTAGTTTTTATGGAACCCCTTCTCCCTCATGTTTAGCCCCATTGCTTTTGAGATACGTTCGCCCCATTAGTTTGTAAATTTGAAGAACTTTCGCTCTTTTTTTTCAACATTAAGACCTTTCGTGCCATTTAGGTGTCAATTTCTTTCCTGGCGAGCGAGAGCAAGCCTTCAATTTAGGAGGAATCGGCCTTCGGCCTGGACATTTTTATACCGAAAAATGTACAAATAGATCTTGGAAGGGGGTATAGGGGGTGTACTTTTAAGCTTGTAGTCTAGCGAGGAAAATAAAACTTCAATGAATATAATTATAAATTAATAGACCAACAAAATGGCGACCGTCCCCTTAACCCTTTGAACATTATGACCCATTTTATCACCTGGCTATCATTAGACGATTTTATAAAGCTTAGTAATTTTAACTTTTATTCTGGCTACTGTTTGACGATTTTATTCAGTTTAAAAAGGGCCTCCAGCAATTAACAGGCTTCCAATTATCTCGTTTAACGCTTTTTACTACCACATATCCTTCTGAATGGTTCTGATGGTTCACTTTTTGGGCAATTTTTGCATGTATTAATTATTTTTCTAGTTTCCTCCCTAGACCCCCATCAAATTAAAAAAAAACTTCCATTAGATCCCCCTTCTAAAAATTATTTTTACATTTTTCGGTAGAAAAATTCCCGGCTAAAGGCCGGTTCTTCCAACATTACAGGCTCACTATAGTTCGCCAGTGAAAAAATAGGGTAATACTGATTTTGGAAAAACTAAATAAGATGGTCACCAATTTCATTTCATGGATTTTTATTTTTCCCTGTTAGTTTTCATCAATATATAGTGTTTGGAAATAATTGCAACCCTCGGCGAAACCGTTTTCCCCATTATACAACGATCTTAAGACACGACGGCCCCGCCCGATAGTGGGGAGGGCTATGAAGTACAGGGAAAATGAGGGGTTAATGCGTAAAACGGCGATTAGAACCTATTTTAGCAAAACTTGGCTCGGGTTTTAAGGAATTTCTAAGGCCTAAAACCCAATATTTCGAAAACCCGAGCCAAGTTTTGGCCAAAGCTGGCTCGGATTTTGAGAGTTTGTAGCCCACAAAATGACAGTAACCTCATTTGGAAATTTGGCTCAGGTTTCCCGAAATTGCAAAGGCATAAAACCCGAATTTTTGGATTTTGCGAGTTTTAAGTGTAAACAATATTCAGTAACCTAATTTAGAATTTTGGCTCATGTTTCCCTAAATTGCAAACCCCAAAAAGCATAATTTTGGAAAACCCGAGCCAATTTTTGGCAAAACTTGGATCGTATTTTGAGAATCGAAAAAGACTAACTACATGTCGGAAATCGGCTCATGATTTCCCTAATTGCAAAGCCATATAACCAGATTTATCGAAAACGTAGCACTTATTTAAATCATAAATATCCAGTAACATAGACCTAGTACATTGGATACAAGCCTAATCCACACCTAACGCCTACAATGTGTCCGTAGTACCTAGTAGGCCTACGTGGGATATAACATGGCGGTTGGGCCGGCGCCCATTTAGTAGCCTACCGGTATTCGGCCGTATCTGTAAATACGATTACGAGGAACTTCGAGCAAATTCCTGATCGAGCGGATGCACAATCCAATCTAATTAACCTAACCTAACCTAACCTAACCTAACCTAACTTAACTTAACCTAACTTAACCTAACTTACCCTAACCTAACCTAACTTAACCTAACTTAACCTAACTAACTAACTTAACTTACTAACCTAACTTAACCTAACCTAACTTAACCTAACCTAACTTAACCTAACCTAACTTAACCTAACCTAACTTAACCTAACCTAACTTAAATGCGCCCCCGCTCGAATATGAATTCGCTCGAAGTGTCCAGATACCGTAAATACTACCGCAACTACGAATCTTGTTTCTGAAACCTAGTATATTAACCTAACCAAACAACCCAACCTATCGACAGAGATGGGCAGGTGGAGTGGACTAAAAAGCTGGTGGACAGACCTCGGGAGACAGGTGAAAATAGCGTGTGTACGAATCGGTGCGTCTATAGGAAGGTATTGACAACCATGTTTCGACAAAATTCCATTCTAGTACCATATATTTTTATTAGGTTTTGCCGAGGCTTAAAACACATTTTCATATTATGTTTAGAGCATATAAAATCCATATGTGTGTTCAAATATTGCAAAATAATTGGTGACCAACTTATTTAGTTATACTCTGATTTTTAGCACCAACAGTTACCTCATATATCTTGGTATGCCCATTAGATCCGGTAAAGCATATAAATCATTGATACATATGCCATTAAGATCAGAAATGTATTATAAGGGAGCTATATAAGAAAACAAGATAAATATATACCTATGGTCCCGTTAAAATATCCTCAAGTAACCCATCAAAAACTGTTCAGGGGACTGGTTAGAACTTGTAGGATGTTTAATTGAAGTGCGGAAATCAGTATTTACTGAGAAATAAGTCTTAAAATGCGCTATGGGTCACCCAGGGTCCCTGCCCTCTCTTTCCCAGGTAATATGTTATGTTATGTTATGTATATTATATTAGGGTTAGGTTAGGTTAATCTAATCTAATTTCACACAACCAAAATTACTGACTAAAATCGCTGTTGGTGCTAAAAGTCAGGTTTACCGGAAAAAGGGTTACGTGAGGATAGTTCGAAACCTGTTAGTTGCTGGAGGCCATTTTAAAACGGCATAAAATCGTCTAATGGAAGCCAGAATGTTTATAAAGACGTCGCCGATACAGACATGGTTATGGATTACTTCTTGTCAGTGCATTTAGCTCTCTCGATCAACCTGATTAGTATATTTTGAAAGATAGATTATTTTTAGGCTTTAAAGTTTATTTTCGACACTTAAATCTGAAGGTAGGCCTACTATTCTTAGGCATTAATTTAACCCGATTGGTAAGATAAGGAGTTTCACCCCATTAGTATGGCGATAATAAGACCCTTCACTCCATTCAGGTGTCTATTTTAGTCTGCGCGAGCGATACCAAGCTTGTAACTTGGAAGAAATCGCCCGTCAGCCGGGATATTTTCTTCTCGAAAAATATACAAATTTAGCTTTGAGGAGAGTCTGGGTGGGCAGTTAGTTAACAGGACGTCGCCGGTTCAGAAGGGGTTAAGGGGGATTGGTTCACTTTTTGGGCGATTTTTGCATGTATTCATTATTTTTCTAGTTTCCTCCCTAGACCTCCATCAAATTAAAAAAAAAAAACATCCATTAGATCTAGATTAATTTGTAAATTTTTCGGTAGAAAAATGTCCCGGCCGAAGGCCGATTCTTAAAACATTATAGGCTCACTATCGTTCGCCAGGGAAAAAAATAAACTCCTAAATAGAACGAAAGGTCTAAATATTGACGAATAAATGGGGCGAAAGGTCTTAAAATCGACTAACTAATGGGGCAAACATCTTAACATCTGAAAACTAATGGGGCTAAACATGAGGGAGAAAGTGATTCAGAAAACCGGCCCACACACCCCCTTAAAACAGACTATGGATCACTTCTTGCTGGTGCATTGAAGTCTTCTAATCCATCTATTTGGTTTAGCATGGCTTTGACGGTTTCAAGGTTTCAAAATGGTGTTATAATAGACATATTTGGAAGTACTATGCATCTAATTCATATATTTAACATAGTTCTCTACCAAATCTTTGTAATAGCTGTTTAAGGGGTGGTTTTTAGTTTGTTCCCTAGACCCTCATCAAGCTTAAAAGTAAACCCCCTAGACGCCCTTTCAAGATAGAATTGTACATTTCTCGGTAGAAAAATGGCCCGGCCAAAGGCCGGTTCCTGTTAAATTAGGCTCACTATCGCTCACCAGTAGAGAATCAACCCTAAATGGCACGAAAGGTCTTGATATTGATGTAAAAATGGGACGAAAGGTTTTAAAATCTACAAACTGATGGGGTGAACGCCTTAAAATTCTTAAAACTAATGGAGCTAAACATGAAGGGGCCCAGAAAGAGGATCTTTCCAATATAATCGTCTAACAGCAAACAGTTAACAGCAGCAAACAGTTAACAGCAGCAAACAGTTAAAAAGTCGCCGGTACAGAAGGGTTTTAAGGTGTCACACGAGCGGGGTTTTTTTTCCAAGCAATTTCGATTATAATTTTGTTCTTTATACTATGAGGCTCTCGCAATGAACTGATATTAAATCGAAGGTGGATAATGTTCTCTACTTTAAATTCTATGATGGTATATTTTGAAACTGCCACAGTACAAATTGCCTGTAAATATTGACTGAAAATCGCTTGTGATACCACCTTAACCCTTCCAATATTGACGCATTTTGACAGTGGCTATTAGACGATTTTTATTCCAGCTTAGGAAGGAATTTTGGGATATTTTACCCCTGATACCTATAGATCCTTGCTAAACTACTTAAATTCGTCTACTGATAGCCAGCCTCATATAATCATGATTATAAATGTAATAGTTTAAGTGCTAAGATTATCATAAAATCATATCACCATCCCACCAATTAACTTACAAAATAAACCTATTAATGCGAATCTAATGATACATATGGTACTCCAAGGCTTCGAACCTAGGATACTCACACACCGAAATTCCGCGCACTAACCATTACTACAAAGATGCACATAACCAATATTAATGTGATTTTTTCTTTCTTTGCAGATGGAGTGATTAAGCCTCGAACCCAACCAGACTACTACCTCACCAGTCTACCACCATCAAGATCCTTTCCTTTAATCCTAACCATCCTTTCCCACCACCACCACACCTACCATTTTCCTCTCTACAACTGTAAAACTTGTGTTCAAATATAGCGAACATGATACACATAATGGGCGTTTGAATCGTTTGTGTGCTACCTTGAACACGAATGATTTGTAACCCTTGTGTATCAGTTTTGTTATATTTGAACACTGTTTTTGCAGTGTATCTTAACCTTCCCTTTTCCTTGTCACCATTAAAACCACCTCCCTTCTACTAAAATCTGAATTAAACATTAGATAGGAGTCAATATAAAGGTAAGATATTTAAATCCTCAAATTCTGTGTACATTATATACTTGTGAATGCTATAATAAATGATATATTATATTATTCTTTATGAAATATATATTCATGTGTTATAAATAATCCATGCAATAATCATTTTATCCTATCGTCGTTGGCATAGCATTTAGAAGAGGTTTTTGGTAGGGATGGGGGGGGGGAGGGTGGGGGGGGGGGGGTAGTTAGAGGGAGTAGATATAGTTAGTTAAAGGGTATGGATAGGTAGGAGTCTTTTATAGGTTAGTGTTGGTTAGGTGTTGCTCTATTTGGTTGGCTGTCTATTAGAGGCTTAGTTAGTTTGGGTAGGAGGTTAGTTAGATTTAGTTTATATAGTTTAAGGTAAAGAGTTAGTTTGCTTAGGTTTGGTTTGTCGTTTTGGTCCTTGTTGTTTGAAATCCGGCCGGTGAAATCCTGGTTGTCTGGTCGTTGGGTTTGGATAGGTTTCAGAATGTGGCGGCCTGTGGCGGCCTGTGCAGTGATGTGGGTGGCAGACCGACGCTCCTGAAGTGGATTAATCCTTCGTCTTTAATCAACAGGAATGAGATGGAAGGCCTGACGGAGAAACGGAGAAATTAAAGGTATGATCTAACTATTAAACTAATAATACATTCTTTCCACAGGGTTAGAGATGGTAGGAGCGACCCGACGAAAGCTACGAATCCCGCCCACCTGGGCTATGGATGAGAGGAACACCTCCCACCTCGGCTATAGAAGAGAGGAATCACGCCCAACTTGGCTATAGATAAGTTATAAGTTGTTCTGTACAATATGAACTATGAGATACTTTAACATTTGCATTATATCTGAAAGTCCTAATTTGTGAAGCTAAATTATATGAACCTAATGTTGTATTTTCTACCAGATGTGATGGAGAGCAAGCAGCGACAGCAGCCATGTCCAGTTGCCCACTTTAATTTGTATCCACTCTGTGATTTTATGTATGGAAGGGAAAGTTTTATAATTAGATGTGTATTTTCTTAATTATCTATTATCGGTTTATGTAGTTAATTAATATTTTCAAGTGTCGGTTTTAAATAATGATAAATTGTTGGTTTTAAGTAGTAAAGTAATTTTAAATTGTTGTATTTAAGTAGTAAATTAATGTAAATTTTTCAGTTAAGTAATGCTAAATTGTTGGTTTTAAGTAATGTTCAATTGTCGGTTTTAAGTAATAGATTGTCGGTTTTAAGAAATATTTAATTGTCTGTTTTTAAAGTAATGTTTAATTGTCAGTTCTAAGTAATTTTTAAATGATGTAATTGTCGATTTTAAGTAATGTGAAATTGTCGGTTGTGTAGTTTAAAGGTTCAATTGTGGGTTTTATATCAAATTATGCTAGTCAAGTATTTCATACATAAAATCAAGAGTTAGTACAAATTTCCGTGGTGAACTGTACACTAGTCGTCACTGCTCAGTGCACAGGTCAGTGTTCTCTATTATTTGTATCTTGTAATATATGTACAGTCGGCCAAATAAGTCATGTCGCAGCACCAAGAATATTTTGATCAATAATTGGTATCACTATCTAAGCTTTATTATTTCAAAGTTTCGAGTGAGATATACAAACATGGTCCTACACTTACCCACCCTATTAAACATCTGACAGACATTAATACAGCACACAGCGAGCAAAACGTAATGACAGCTGAGACGCGACTTATTTGGCCAACTGTACAGTCAAAATAAGTTCAATCATAATTTCTGAAATAGTCCCTCGCTAATTTCACACCATTAATTAATTAGGCATGATGCATATGAATATAATTACTTAAGCTTAAATTACCCTATAATAGACTATTCCAGAATAATTTCTAAATTCCGAATAATTTGTGCACCACTAACCTTCCTTATTGTTTGCAGCAGAGGAGCGGCGGGGGGCAGACGTTCGAAGGAGAGAAGAGGATAGAGGAGAGAAAAGAGAAGAAAGAAGAGGAGAGAGAAGAGGATAGAAGAGGAGAGAAGACAGAAGAGAAGAAATGGAGAAAACCCACCCCCAGACAAACTCCCCTTGGAGCCTCAACACTCTCACCAGCAAACTAGGGTAAGAAAACACAAATTATTAAAAGGTTATTTGTGAATAATCAAAATATTTAAGCTGTTAATAAACTTGACTACTTCCTTTAACGTGACGATAGTGCGTAGTTATATGTGCGATTAGTTTGCTTGGGAAACCGATTAACTTGCTCATGTAGTAATGTACACCCTATGTGGTGGATTGTGTTCTTGTATTTAATAATTTTCATTTTAGTAAGCGTTGTTTCCACATAGCTATTTTGATAATTTAATTTGACTTTATATTGTCCTTGTCCCAATTTTGGTTTGTTTAGTTTGCAAGTTTTAAATTTTAATAAATCTAGTTGTGAAATTGGCAAATGGGGCTTAAGGTCTCAAAATCGCCAAACTAAAGGGGGGGGGGGGGGAACGTCTTAAAAGCTAAAGGGGCTAAACATTAGGGGAAATGGGGGCCAGAAAAATACTTAAATCACCCCTCCCTTAAGCCTCAATTATAATTAAACAAAATATCATAATCCACAAGACGTCTGATCATATGGAGTTAATGTTAAAAGATCACAGACAGCAGATTGTTATATATTTAAACAAATGTATGAGAAACGTATAATGGATAAATGTACTTTTGGTGAATAATTTAGCCTAGGAAACTCTATGGTAACACTCTTTCCATTGATAACGTTAACCCCTTCAGCACCATGACTTAATTTTCATCTGATTCTGGTTACCATTAGAAGATTCTTTTCAGCTTATAATCTATCTCTACGACTACAAGGGGTCCATAGAATCCTAGTAAACCCTCTGAATAACACAGGTCCTTTATAAACTGCATAAAATCTTCTAGTTTTAAGCCAGAAACAAAGGTAAAAAGAAGTCATTGTGCTGAAGGGGTTAAGGAGAGTTGTTATTTTCTTTAGTTTGCTCCCTAGATCTCCAAAGCATACCTGTATACTAATACCCCCAAGACTCGAGAACAAGTTGTACACTGTTCGGTAGAAAAATGGCCGGCCAAAGGCCATTCTTCGTAAACTACAGGCTCGCTGTCGCTCGCCAGGAAAGAATAACACGTAAATAGCACTAAAGGTCTTAGAATTGATTACGAAATTGACCGATAGGTATTTTTGTCAAAATAATGGGTCGAACGTCTTAACATTTCACAACAATTTGGGCTACACATGAGAGAAGACGTCCAGAAATATACCCTCCCCTTAATGCAGTGATTTAACTGACGTTATAGAGATCAATGTTGGTAATACTAACCTAATGTTTCAGATGTATGGTAGATGTCCAGCCAGGGGGGGAAAACAAGAGATGGTTATGAAGACTTGTGACCAAACGCCTCATCTCACCTCTGCAATACGGTGTGTCACTTACATGTATATTTATGCCTATTGTGAAAGTCTATGCAGTGGAATATTTTTGAAGGAT
>CM064513.1:5910824-5932317 GCA_032716605.1 Paralithodes platypus | reverse complement strand
CAGACGTAATAACTAAACCTGCTACACGACCAATTTTATTCCCCAACTTTTGGAAGCCATAAAAAGAGCCATCTCGCCCCCCTGCCCCCATTTATCTGACCCACCATTGAGCTACACTAGTTATAGATTCAGATTTTTTTTTTTTTTTGTTATTTTTTTTTTTTTTTCAAAATATTGTTTTAATTTCAAACACGGATTTTAGATCATATATATATATATTTGTTTTAGTCATCTGACTTGTTTTTCTTGTTTTTTGTTTTCAACATATTATAGCTTTAGTAATTTCAAACACGGATTTTATATCATATATTTGTTTAATTTATCTTACTTTTTTCTAGGCTTGTTTGTGTATTTTTTTTTCTTAGAATAATTATTAGATAATATGTATTATTTAATTATCTAACTCCTCTGTCTTGATGTGTTCTGTGCATCCAATTTGATAGCAGTCTATAGATTGATAGCTCTACATATCCTTTTATGGCAATTTCAGTTGCATGATCTCTCTAAGAACTTCTGTATATACTATTAATTGTTTGTAACTTCTAATCTTGAAGCTGTACCGGTATATCAATGTTATAATGTTTTTTTTTATGTAGGATATATATTATCTCAATCCCAAAGCTTAATCTTCCTGTTAATCATGTTACTAATGCTGTCTGACTCTGATAGTGTTATCACTCTATCACACACACACACACACACACACACACACATATATATATATATATATATTCATTAATTTATTATATATATATAGTTGTGTGTGTTTTAGTTTGTTTGTTTGTTTATATATCGCTACTTCTGTATTTGCTTATCCTTTCTTTCAGTAATAGAAAACACATTTTCATTCTGGCTATGATTAGAAGATTTCATTAAGCTTACGAAAGACCTATGGGAGTTGGAAAGTTGCTGAAAAGTTAAAGCAGAGACACATGATTATTGTAGCCGATACTACCCTCGGAGTCGCAGTATAGGAGTATATAATATAATACTATCTATCTATCTATTTATTTACTCAGGCCCAATCCCCACTTTTCCTATTTTTTTTTCTCTTTTCTTTTTCCCCCTTTTTTCCGTTTTTTATAATATAATACAATACCGTATATTTCTTGACACTTTTCACCTCCATTGTGGCAGCAGTTTAAATGATGTATTTATATTATCAAATAGTTACATGAAATACAAGACTAATAACAAAGCGACCTCAGAAGAATATGATAACTTTTAGCAGATTCCAGACTCCAATACAATCCGACGTTAAAATTGCTCTTGAGGCGCCAGCTTTACAATAGATAATATATCCTATTGATTGTGGAGGCTAGGTAATACAAACAATATACAATTATGTACTAGGTATGAGAAGTGCAATTAAAGCATCCCTAATCATTTACCTTCTATAGAGATATATTGGTAGTATAAAGCCTTTTCAGATGAAGATAAGTAAACAAATTAATACAAGACAAATCACGACCAATATACCTAACTATAATTAATTTACCTTTATTATACCTATACATTTTTGCAGTGTAGGTCACGACACTTGCACATCCGGTAAAGTCAAAGGTGGAAACTTGGAGTGAAAAGAACCTCAGAATGACGTATGTGCTAATGTTGGCTCTGACATTTAGAGGCAGAACCAGCAGGGACATTAGTTGAAAGTCAAACATCACGAATGAAAAAAACAACCCCCGACACCAAAGGATATATATGATTGTATATTATATATATATATCTTATATTATATAGATATATAATATATATATACATATATATATCTATATATATATATAGAGAGAAGAGAGACACGAGGAGCCGAGAGAAGACGGGAGAGCACGAGAGAGAGGAGAGAGAGAGAGAGAGAGAGAGAGAGAGAGAGGAGAGGCAAACAGAGATGAGTGAATGAGAACGAGTTTTTTAAACCGAGAGAGAGAGACCGAGAGAGGAGGAGAGAGAGTAGAGCGCTAGAATCGATAGCATAGATCGAGAGATAGGATAGATAGATAGAAGATGATAGTAGATAGATAGAAGATAGGTGATCGATAGATATGTGTGGGTGTGTGTTGTACAAGGGGGGGGGGGGGGGAGAGAGATTTTGTACATTAAATTGACTGAATACTGACGAATTAGTGAATGCATTTTATTTATTTCGTACTGTAACCATGCTAAGAGGACTCAGGATATAATATTGAGGGAAGGTAGGTGGGCCAGCAACCAATTATTGAAGCCACCGGTCCGTCAGTCTGGCTTCACTGCCACCCAATTACGGATGGAGAGAGAGAGAGAGGGAGAGAGAGAGAGAGAGAGAACATTAGATATAGAGGGTGAGTGAGGGTGTGTGTGTGTGTGTGGTGGTGGTGGTGGTGGTGGTGGGGGGGGGATGGTTGATTCAATGTTGGTTCGTACTATTTGTATTTATATATTTTGTATTTTTTGGGTGGGTGGGGGATAGCTTAGTTCCTTTGGCTAGAGAGAGAGAGAGAGAGAGAGAGAGAGAGAGAGAGAGAGAGAGAGAGACCCTGACCCTATACTACGATAAGTGTATAAATATATAGAGAAAACATAAAATATATAGTATTGATGGGTGGGTCAGCATCTAATATTGCTGAAGCCAGACCCACCAACCAGCTGGCATCTCTCGCGACCAATTAGATAGCAGGGGTGGGTAGGTGGGTATATATCTCTCTCTCTCTCTCTATATATATATATATATATATATATATATATATATATATATAATAAATATATATATCATAGATTATAATATATATTATATATAATATATATATATATATATATATATATATATATATATATAGAGAGAGAGAGAGAGAGAGAGAGAGAATTATGAAATTAGTATAATAAATTCTACGGATTAACATCATGCCATTTCACTATAAACGCTTGGTATGTGAGAGAGAGAGTGTGTGTGTGTGTATAAATATATGTTTATGTGTGTTTAAGTCATATCAATACATAACAAAGAAACAAATCAATATGTATTCCTTTTCTCTCTCTATAAAGTAAAGGTAAATAAAAGAGAAATCTCTGGAGGTGACCCAAACTGATTCAGGGGTGTGGACAAATTGAATCCTTGTGTTGGTCGGGCAGCAGGGAGGGGTTCACGACCTTCACCGAGATAGATAGATACTCGGATAAATAGATAGACACAGTGATAGATAGGTATAGAGAGATAGACAGGTAAAGAAAACGTATACAACCATATTTACATACATTTATACAGGCAGACAGACATACAGACATACATTCAGACATACATACATACATGCATACAGTACATACATACATACATACATACATACAATCATACATACATAAATAGATACTCATAATCCGACTAATTCCTTTGTTTCATAAAAAGTTACAATATAATCTTTGTTTATAGGTAAAATATAATATATTTATATTATTTACAGAATATTGTAAGACACTAATCTTAATGCATGGTTGGGTCATTATTTTGTACATGTTATATTCTTGAAGTATTGCCTCTCTAGCATTATCCAATAAGAGTTGAATGTCATATTTATTTCGCAGTATAATTTTGTCTTCTAGTACCATGAATGAATGATCATAATTGTAATAAATATATATATATTATATATATATATATATATATATATATATATATATATATATATATATATATATATATATATGTGTGTGTGTAAAACATGAAAAATATTGATCCTTGTGGTAAAAATATATGCGAATATGCTTCCACACTAAAGGTATGTAGAAAAGGGTAGGTTCACTGCACAAAGTTTAAAAAAAATTGTGCTAAAATTAAATTGCATCTAAAATATATTGCATGCACAAAATAAGGGTTTAAAAAGTATGTCCGAGTATCTTATTAGAAAGCTCGGACTGTTGTGTACATATTAAAATAATGTTTATGTAAAAGTGTTAAAATTTGCAAGAGTGGCTGGCTCCAGAGTCAGGTATTTGTTCTGTACTATTCTGTGGATTTCCAGTGACTGGAAATCCACAGAATAGTACAGAACAAATACCTGACTCTGGAGCCAGCCACTCTTGTAAATTTTAACACTTTTACATAAACATTATTTTAATATGTACACAACAGTCCGAGCCTTCTAATAAGATACTCGGACATACTTTTTAAACCCTTATTTTGTGCATGCAATATATTTTAGATGCAATTTAATTTTTAGCACAACATTTTTTTAAACTTTGTGCAGTGAACCTACCCTTTTCTACACACCTTTAGTGTGGAAGCATATTCGCATATATATATATATACTGATTACAAAATACTAGTCCTGTAGGTAAACCTCATTTTGTGTCAGTTCATATGATGGTTAAAAGTCATCAGCCTTGCCAGCTTACGAGCGTTATAGTTACTTTACCATTACTTCATGCTCATCATTTTCTTCACTGCTCTATTATATCCAATTAGAAATAGCTTAAGAGATACGAAAGATTTCCTGTTAGAAAACCCTAATTATGAACTATAAAACGTTTAGCGACAATTTTGAAAGATTTTAGTAGAACACATTTAAATCAACAATAGAAAATGTTATTAAAGTTCAATTAAGTTCATTTCAGAGCTTGTGCATACACTATATAATATCAGTTACATTACCGAATATCATTGTCGATGGCGAAACCTAAATATTTATAATAATGAACTCTATTATAAATGTTGCTACACCGTCTCTTTAGTTTAGTTTCTATACAATTGAAATATTATGTTGGCATTACAATGTGAAATACCTCTTTCTAAAAAGATTACTAATTTTGAAATAGATAAATAGATAGGTATAGATTGTTAGATCAATTGATAGGTACACACACACACACACACACACACACATATATATATATATATATATATATATATATATATATATATATATATATATATATATATATATATATATATCCATGCATTAAACCACTACACCACGGCGTGATAAAGGATACTTTAACTTTTCCAATTTATGTTAAGGAGAATGGAAATCCTACTTGGAGAATGTATATTAAATATCCCCGTATGATATCCTGGAATATGGATCCTACGACTTGTGTATGCATTGAAATACATTCTCCATGTAGGATTTCCCTTCTCCTCAATATAAATAGGAAAAGGTTAGGTATCCTTTATCAAGCCCTGGTGTAGTGGGTTAAAGCATGGCCACTCGTCCTAACTGTCGGTGGTTCGAGTCTGGCTGAGAGTATAAAAACCTTTAGTAGCGATCACGTGTATTTGTGAGATATACTTTATATATCTATATATATATATACCGGTATATATATATATATATATATATATATATATATATATATATATATATATATATATATATATATATATATACAGTATATATGCCCCCCTGATACTACTCTCCTTGACGCGGTTGGGGGGCTTCGGGGCCGGCGACTGGAGCTTGATGGGGGATGGTTGTGGTACTTACCCTTCCTATCTCCCCTCGAGCTTTCGTCCTCAGCTTGACTAATTTTGAGTAGTTTTTCATTCCTCATTCTATGTTTTTCCCCTTCTATTCTTATTCTGTCCCATTTGGCTGTCCTCAGGCAGCCTATATCTCATGTCTCCCTGGCCTGGCTAGGTAGCAGACTCCTGACCTGATTTGTCTCTTCGGTTGCTGATGTGGCCGGACTGACTTGATTACCTTCGGTAATGCATGTTTTGCTTCTCGATGTGATTTTTTCTACGTTCGACCTGATCTTTCATTCTTCGCCCTGATCACTTCTTGGTTGGTGTTGCGGTGTAGCAGTTCTTGCCTCATCCTTCGGCCCTGCCCTATAAGAGCTCTGATGTGGAGCTCATGTGGTCCGGCTGAACTGGTGAAATGGCGAGAAATATCTGCGTGTCTTCACCTTCCTCGATTTGTTCCCCTACTGCCCTTCCCGATCTATCTTGACTCGTTTAGTTATATATCTTGATCGAATCTTTCGGGCCAGCCCTATGAGAGTTCTTTTGTAGAGCTCAGTGGTCTGGTTAAACTAATATTTAAAAAAAAAAAAAAAAAAACGGTATATATGTACAGTATATATCGATAGATACATAGATAGATATAATAAGTAAGTGAGCGTGTTTGTTGTGTTGTGTTGTGTTTTTTTGTGATGTGTGATGCTAGGACCTTAGGTGAGATTCACTATTAAATAGTTAAGGCTAAACTTACGAATTAACAACAGTTTTTAGTGTATAACCGCAGTAGTTGCGGCTCCTTTTGAACCTGCTCCAGAGAGGCCTCAGGGGGAGTCGAAACTGGCTTGCCTTCACAATAAAAACTACTTATAAACTATTTTCGTCATCGTCGACCCGAGTCAGGCAGTTCCAGGACAAATATATATCTCAGACTTGTGTACTGATATACAAATCGTCCAGTTCTACCCCACCCTGGCAAACATTCGTATCTTGTCTATTATACTATAGTGTATCTCTCGCAGGAATATGTTAAGCCCTTAGTATATGCTTTTAAGTATTGTTTACGTCCAATAATCAGTATTACTATTTTCAATATGTTTATTATTACTGTATTATTATTATTATTATTATTATTAGTAGTAGTAGTAGTAGTAGTAGTAGTAGAAGTAGTAGTAGTAGTAATAGTATTACTTATACGCATTAAATTGCAGTAAGACAGTTTAAAACACCCATATATACCATGCACCACTAATATTTTACAAGAGAAAAACAGCTTTCAAATTAGAGAACGAAATTAAAGTTGGCGACAACGAAATATTAGGCATTTATGAGTTGGGATTATTTTCTCGCCACCATTTGCTTCGCTTGTTGATTATTGTTATAGTTTGTTTGTTAGTAATTGTGTTTGTGATTGTTCTATGTATGTGTATCTATGTATCCGTTTCACCACTTTGTCCGTATCTATCCATCTATCCATTTATAATTTTATAGTCTATTCGCTGTAAGTAGGCGAGACATCATGACCTCTAACCTCTGTAACTAAAAAAACGACTAGAGCAATCGAGCTAATGTTTCTACCATTTGGGAAGAGTCAGTCAAGGAATAGATGTTGAAATTTACAGCCAATTTTGCTCTAGCCCATTTTTAGTTACAGAGTATAGAGGTCAGGATTACTCGCCTACTGACATCGAATAGACTATAGCTATCTATCTTATTTTTATCCATTTATCATTCGAACTATATCTTTTCTATGTATCCATCTGTCCATCTAGCTCTATCTGTCTACCCATGTATCTATATATTGTGCAGTTATTGGTTATTATTTGACGATAGTTATTGCTGGATTAGGTCATGATCGATTTATTGTTATATTTTGTCTATTTATTGATCTGTCTTAGCCATCTGTTTGTGTGCCTGGGGATACTTTGATATATTGATCTATATCTATCTATCTGTCTACCCATACAGCCATCTTACTATCTATCTATCTATCTGTCTACCTATCTAACACATTAACAGACTACCTCGATATCTATTTATCTATATCTATCTATCTTTCTATTTATATCTACCTATCTCTGTTTATATATATATATATATATATATATATATATATATATATATATATATATATATATATATATATACTTTAAGGCAGGCGAGGTTGAAGAAAATTAAAGAAAATTGAAAGAAAGAAAATTGAAGAAAATTTCTGCCTTAAAGAAAATTTATTACCTGGCTACACCAATATATATATATATATATATATATATATATATATATATATATATATATATATATATATATATATATATATATATATATATATATATATATATATATATATATTATATATACATATTTACATCTAAAATATGATTCTATCTTTTAATTTATCTATCTACCTATGTATCTATCTAATTATCTATGTGTCATGCAATTATGAGTTTGGAATTATTTTCTCTGTCGATTTACGGGCTCAGTGCAATTAGTGACGTGTGCAAAACATTTTAATGATTTGCTTGTGCTGGTAATGCTCGCTCAGTTTTATAATTATTGGTAAACACACACACACACACACACACACACACACACACACACACACAAGCGACGGTATATTATTTTTGGTACACACTTAAACTACGTATTATTATGAGTACAATTCTCGGTTTTAAATCTAAATATAATTATTCAGATCAAACTTATCCTAACCTAATCTAGCTAACCTAACCTTACCTACCACATTTAACCTAACCTAACCTAACCTAACCTAACCTAACCTAAAGGAATCTTGATTCAAGTATTGTTTGTAATCTGTGCACACATGTCGCAATCTACTTTTACATGCAAACTTACAAATATTATGGAATTTATATCAACATTGTCACACACACACACACGCACACACACACACACACACACACACATACGCGCACACACACGCGCACACACACACACACACACACACACACACACACACACACACACACATACACACACACACACACATGTGCGAGGAAACGTTGATGAATACAATTTCCATATTTTTATGTGATGATTGTGTGCAACGCCACTAACTCTTTATCTATCTATCTATCTATATATATATATATATATATATATATATATATATATATATATATATATATATATATATAGAGAGAGAGAGAGAGAGAGAGAGAGAGAGAGAGAGAGAGAGAGAGAGAGAGAGATTCAGATAGAGATTCAGAGAGAGATTCAGTA
Organism: Paralithodes platypus; assembly: GCA_032716605.1. NCBI lineage: Eukaryota > Metazoa > Arthropoda > Malacostraca > Decapoda > Lithodidae > Paralithodes > Paralithodes platypus. Next base: position 5,923,646 of record CM064513.1, on the reverse strand, counting down.
TTGTTGAAACCAAGAAGTAAAGCGAGTTGAATGAAACAAAAGACAAGGCTTCGGTGCGTTCGTCTCTTTTTGTTTTCGGTAGAGACGGAATTGCCTGTTGGAGCTGTAATGAATGGAGAAGTTACGGTGACGGCTGCTTTGTTGGTGGGAGAAAGAGAGAGAGAGAGAGAGAGAGAGAGAGAGAGAGAGAGAGAGAGAGAGAGAGAGAGAGAGAGAGAGAGAGACAGACAGACAGACAGACAAATACATACATATTGGGTGAGAGAGAGCGAGAGCGAGAGAGAGAAGGGAGGATAAATAGATAAATGCAAGCAAGTAACAGGCAGACAAATATATACCGGTACATAATGAGAGAGAGAGAGAGAGAGAGAGAGTGAGAGTTAGGGAGAGGCAGACCGTTTTTCTGGACCCCCTTCTCCCTAATGTTTAGCCCACTAGTTTTGAGATTATAAGACGTTCGGCCCATTCGTTTGGCGATTTTAACACCTTTCGCCCCATGTCGTTGTAAGTTTTAAGACCTTTCGTGGCATTTATGTGTCGATTATTTCCTGACGAGCGATAGCGAGCCTGCAATTTAAGAGGAATCGGCCTTCGGCCGGGACATTTTTCTCCCGAAACATGTACAAATTTATCTTGAAGGGGGGTCTAGTTTTTTTTTTTTTCTTCTAAGCTTGATGGAGGTCTAGGGAGGAAACTTTAAAAATATACGAATAAATGAATTGATAGACCAAACAAACGGCCAGTCTCCCCTTAAGGACAAGATAACGGTCATGTAATAATAATAATAATAATCATCGTCGGGTTACATATATAGCGCCCGTATCTCCTTGGAGGATTTACAAGTGCTTCTATCTATCTATCTATTGCCTGACGCCGTGATCCCCGAAGGGGTGGCCACGAACGAACCGCCCCCATGCACCTCTGTCCCCAGTCAGTCGACGCCCCTCCCCCCAACCAGTACCGCCTTCGTTCATGTACTTCCTCACTCCATCCTTCCACCTCTCATTCGGTCTACCTCTCCCTCTCTGTCCCTCCACCTCGCTCTCGTACTCCCTCTTAGTCATTCTCTCGCTTTCCATACGTTCCATATGACCGAACCATCTCAAGTTGTTCCTTTTCACACTTTCCAGCACATCTACCTCCACACCACACCTCCTTACTTCCTCATTAGTCTGTCTATCCCTCCATGTAACTCCGCACGCACTCCTTAAGTAATTCATTTCCACTGCTCTCACTCTTGGTCTGAGCCTCTCAACCAACGTCCATGCTTCGCTTCCGTAAGTCAGTGTCGGGATTACCACACTGTCATGCAAGGACTTCTTCACTTCCATACTGACCACCCTATTTCTTGTTACTGCTTTTAGCGTTCCTACAACCCTCTTCCCCTGTTGTACCCTCTCCCGAACTTCTTCATCCATAGTCCCATCTTTACTCAACACACTGCCCAGATACTTAAAAGAGTTGACGATCTCCATAGCCTGACCGTTCAGCTTCACCTCACACTTGTGACTTCACCCCTTTCGAAGACCATAACCTTGCTCTTCCCCGCATTTACCTTCAAATTCTGTTTTTCGCACACTGTTCCAAACTCATTTACCAGACCCTACAACTCCCATTCATTATCACTCATCAGAACTGTATCATCCGCAAACAGCAGTATAGGTAGCTTCCACTCAATTCCCTCCCTTTTCAGTGCTTGACCTTCTTTAATCAACCAGTGACCATTACCCATTCCCCTTGCTCATGGGCAGACGGTAGCCGCCGGTTATATCCCAGAAAAACTTTTCAATCTGAGCAGGGATTGAACTCTAGACTACAAGATGGGAAGCAGAGACGCTATCAACTGCTGTAAATAATAATGGATAGTCAGAAATATTACAAATAGTTAAAATAAAATAATCATGTAATAATAATACTAATTCTAATACTAATAATAATAATAATATTAATCATCATCATCATCCACCATCATCATCATCATCCACCATCATCATCATCATCATCATCCATTTTCATCATCATCATCATCCACCATCATCATCATCATCATCATCATCATCATCATCATCATCATCATCCACCATTTTCAGCATCATCATCCACCCCACCATCATCATCACCATCACCATCAACATCATCATCATAGTGCTCTAGATAGAACGTCACTAATAATAATAATAATAATAATAATAATAATAATAATAATAATAATAATACAGAAACAATGCGAGCAACAAAATAATATACCAAAAGTGAATTTGAAGAAGTCTCCCATGACAGCAGTTCACAGGAAATACACAGAAAATACTCCCCAAAGATAAAATATATTCTGAGGGTGAAAAGAAAATGAAGAAACCACCAGATAGAGTTTGGAGCAAAGAGGAAAGCTCTAAGGCTTATTGGATACAGAAGAAAAAGATGAAAAAGATGAAATGAAAGCTTGCACACACATATAAACGTACAGACACACACACGCACGTACATAACCACACAAACACTTGCGTACACAAACAAACGTACTCACACACAGTCACACATACCCACTCACTCACTGATTACCCACTCATTCACTGATTTACACACACACACACACACACACACACACACACACACACACACACGGTTCAAGTCCTCCAGAATCCTAAAGGGATTGTCGGCTACCCCAATGGAGAAAATTGTATCGTGGTCCCTCCCTAGCCAATCTGATCAACTGTCACCTTGTTTTAGACTATTGTAGGCTATCCCGATGGAGAGAATTGTATCGTGGTCCCTCCCTAGCCATTCTGATCAACTGTCAGCTTGCGTTAGCCTACATATACTCTCAATAGTGCATCTGCATATGTACTATGGTGGGAACTCAGGCACCTCATGGTCGCCAAAAGTCGCATGTGACCTCGTAGTTAATGTAAAATATGCGTTGTTCTGTACCTAGGTTAAGGAAAACTGTAGAATTTCTGCTTCACGGGTGCAACTTAACAATAATCCAGTAACAACACACACACACACACACACACACACACACACACACACACACACACACACCTGCTAGGAAGGGTTGTTGCATAAACTTGCCATAGGTTTGCTAGTGCCATGATTGTATGCAACGCCACCAGAATGGATGTCATGCATGGTGGATAAATGGGTTCTTCACTATATTGAACACTTATCTATGTGGAACACTTGTCTATATTGAACATTTGTCTATGGTGAACACTTGTCTATATTGAACACTTGTCTATGGTGAACACTTGTCTATATTGAACACTTGTTTATGGTGAACACTTGTCTATATTGAACAATTGTCTATGGTGAACACTTGTCTATGGTGAACACTTGTTTATATTGAACACTTGTCTATATTGAACGCTTGTCTATATTGAACACTTGTCTATATTGAACACTTGTCTATATTGAACACTTGTCTATATTGAACGCTTGTCTATATTGAACACTTGTCTATATTGAACACTTGTCTATATTGAACACTTGTCTATATTGAACACTTGTCTATATTGAACACTTGTCTATGTTGAACACTTGTCTATATTAAACGCTTGTCTATATTGAACACTTGTATACTGTATATTGAACACTTGTCTATGTTGAACACTTGTCTACATTGAACACTTGTCTATATTGAACACTTGTCTATATTGAACACTTGTCTATATTGAACACTTGTCTATATTGAACACTTGTCTATGTTGAACACTTGTCTATATTGAACACTTGTCTATATTGAACACTTGTATACTGTATATTGAACACTTGTCTATGTTGAACACTTGTCTATATTGAACACTTGTCTATATTGAACACTTGTCTATATTGAATGCTTGTCTATTGAACACTTGTCTATGTTGAACACTTGTCTATATTGAACACTTGTCTATATTGAACACTTGTATACTGTATATTGAACACTTGTCTATGTTGAACACTTGTCTATATTGAATACTTGTCTATATTGAACACTTGTATACTGTATATTGAACACTTGTATACTGTATATTGAACACTTGTCTATATTGAACACTTGTCTATATTGAACACTTGTATACTGTATATTGAACGCTTGTCTATATTGAACACTTATCTATGTTGAACACTTGTCTATGTTGAACACTTGTCTATATTGAACACTTGTCTATATTGAACACTTGTCTATGTTGAACACTTGTCGATATTGAACACTTGTCTATATTGAACACTTGTCTACAGTATATTGAACACTTGTCTATGTTGAACACTTGTCGATATTGAACACTTGTCTATATTGAACACTTGTCTATGTTGAACACTTGTCGATATTGAACACTTGTCTATATTGAACACTTGTCTACAGTATATTGAACACTTGTCTATGTTGAACACTTGTCGATATTGAACACTTGTCTATATTGAACACTTGTCTATATTGAACACCTGGCTATATTGAACACTCATATTGCAATGCGTGGAAAGAGTAAGAACGAGGTGAACAAAAATGTAATTGCACTTGCTGAGAGAGAGAGAGAGAGAGAGAGAGAGAGAGAGAGAGAAAAAAAAAAAAAAAGAGGGACAGAAGGAGGGACAGGGAGGGAGATCGAGAAGAGAGAGAGAGAGAGAGAGAGAGAGAGAGAGAGAGAGAGAGAGAGAGAGAGAGAGAGATAGATGTAAGAAGAAGATGAAGAAAGATTAAGAAGAGGAGGAAGAGAAAACGAAGAAACAGAAGAAGTAGGACATAGGGTAACAACGAGTACAGTACAGACACAGAAAATTAGATGCCTGAAGAGTGAAGTAAGGAAAACAAAAAACACCCTCCTCATGTGATGGTTTGGGTACGAAGGGGGTGGGAATGAGAGACCCTTTGATGAACTGAGATCGGACAACCCTTTTTTGGGTACGAAGGTTTTTGTTTTATCTTTCTCTCATTTTGTCTCTTTCCCTGGCTTGTATCCACTCGGCCCCATTCAGCTAACTGTTTTAAGACGTTTATCCCCATCCAGGTGTCGATTTCTTCCTGGCGAGCGATAGCAAGCCAGAATTGTATGAAGAAATCCGGCTTCACCGGAGGCATTTTTCTGTCGAAAAATGTACATATTTAGCTTGCTGTTAAAGCAAAAATATATATATGCTGGCTCGCTACCGCTCGCCAGGAAAATGTTGACACTTGGATGGGGGTAAACGTCTTAAAACAATAGGCTGAATGGGAGCGAATGGATAGAAACCAAAGAGAGAGGGAGAGAAAGAGAAAAAGAACGAGGTGGGCTCCCTTAACAGAGATTGGAACAACTCTTTTGCCGTATTGGGGCATTTAGATATCCTATATTAACCCCGTGAAGAATAGGACACATTTTCACAGTTTATTCGGGCTATCATTAGACGATTTTATCAGAGTTCAGCCGCCTAACGTAATCTACCTTCTACTAGTTGCCGATACCAGTGCGAAAAAGTCCCCCCCAAAATACGAGAAAAAACTTGCTCATGGAAAATTGCCGGAAAAAGCGCTCGTGTGCCAGCGGCTTAATTGACCGCTCGTGTGCCAGCGGCTTAATTGACCGCTCGTGTGCCAGCGGCTTAATTGACCGCTCGTGTGCCAGCGGCTTAATTGACCACTCGTGTACCAGCGGCTTAATTGACCACTCGTGTGCCAGCGGCTTAATTGACCGCTCGTGTACCAGCGGCTTAATTGACCACTCGTGTGCCAGCGGCTTAATTGACCGCTCGTGTGCCAGCGGCTTAATTGACCACTCGTGTACCAGCGGCTTAATTGACCACTTGCGAGATTCAGGCCATAAGGAAGTTGGATCTGTAGACATCGATAATAATAAATATAATTGCAATAATAGGCCTAATGTAGGTTTCTGATAGCTAAATGGTATGTTGAATATGGTGTTATGTCTTTATATACAGTATATGTACTACGACCGTATTTTAGCTGGTAATTCTACAAAATATCGATGTCTACAGCTCCAACTTCCTTTTAGCATGAAACTCGCAAGTGGCTAATTGAGGCCCCAAAATGGCTTCCAAAGATAAAGATGGCCACTTTATCGTATTACAGGATCTCCAGTGCCTCTCTTTACACTCAAATACACCCATACTCATAATAAACCTTTAGCAAAACTATAGTAGTATAGTTTATTCGCTGTAAGTAGGCGAAACAAATCATGACCTCTAACCTCTGTAACTAAAAAACTACTTTAGTTATCGAATAATTCTACCATTTAGGAAGAGTCAGTCAAGGAATCGATGTGGGAATTTACAGCTAATTTGCTCTAGCCCGTTTTGAGTTACAGTGGATAGAGGTCATGATTTATCGCCTACTTACAGCGAATAGACTATAGTACGAGAGAGAGAGAGAGAGAGAGAGAGAGAGAGAGAGTCTCTCTCCTTGCAGTCTGCATGATCAAAAATGAAATATATGATGGCTATACCCATAAAAGACATTAGGAATTCTGGTACAGGTTATATAGTTAGGTTTGATCTCAATTCTACATGATTGAGAGGACTGTTATGGGAGGATGGTAGTTTTTCGGGCCCCACTTCTCCCTCATGTTTATCCCTATTAGTTTTCAGATTTTAAGACTTTAGGCCCATTAGTTTGGCGATTTTAAAACATTTCACCCTATATCTTTGTCAATATTAAGAACTTTCGTGCCATTTAGGTGTCGATTTTTTTCTGGCGAGCGATAGCGAGCCTGTAATTTAGGTGAAACAGGCCTTCGGTCAGGAAATGTTTCTACTGAAAATTGTACAAATTTAAGTAGAAGAGGTGTCTTGGGGATGATTTTTTTAAAGTTTGATGGAGGTCTAGGGAAGCAACGAAAACAAAAATAAATTTCATATTATCACGAACCCACCAATTAACTTACAAATAAACCTAATTAATGAAATCAATGAAACTAATGAATACATGTGGTACTCCATGGATTCGAACCTTGGATACTCACACCAAAGTTCCCCGCACTAACCATTATGCTATCAAATCGACCAATATACTGTATACACCCTCCCCCCCCCCCCTCCTTAAATGTCCCCCGTTCTATGGTGATTATGGCCCCAAAATGGCATCCAAGTGAAGGTGGTCGCTCTCTCTTACTGCAGAATCTCTAGTGGGAAGGAGACGGGAGAGAAGAAATCGATGGGTGGAGAGAGAGAGTGAGTGAGTGAGTGAGAATGAGTGTGAGTGAGAGAGAGAGAGAGAGAGAGAGAGAGAGAGAGAGAGAGAGAGAGAGAGAGAGAGAGAGAGAGAGCGAGGGGGGGGGGGAGAAGACGAAGAAGAAAAAAAGGAGAGAGAAAGAAGGAAGAAAAGAGAGATGAACAAAACAGGAAGAAAAGGAAAGGCATAAGAGGAAGAAGATAATAAAATAATAAGGGAAGAAGAAAAGGAAGAAAAGAAGTGGTTTAGTAAATATACGGTATACATTATAAGGAGAGTGGATAAGGGAGAGGGGAGTAAAGAACGAGGTGAAAATAATTGAAGAGAGAGAGAGAGAATAATGTATATCTCTCTCTGTTGCCATAGTAAATAATATGTACTATGGCAACCTATTTTAACATAGCCTGTAAAATGTTTTATAGTTCAAAACAAATGATATAGCTATAAGGAAATTGGTGACTATTAATTGTAGTTGAGAGAGAGAGAGAGAGAGAGAGAGAGAGAGAGAGAGAGAGAGAGAGAGAGGCAGGCAATGAGTGTGGTGAAGATGTGACATTAATTAATTTAGAAGATAGGATCCGTGGTGCATTTGAAACAGGTAATTTTGTACTGGGAGTATGTTCTGATTTTGTCAAAGTTTTATTATACACTAATATAATATGTTTCCAATTAATATACAGATACATGGAAAGAGGAATTACATTAAAGAATATTGAAATATATTTGAGCAATATCTTGTAATGCATTAACGAACTAATTAGCCTATATACTTAAACTGTAAAGATTAACATTTACAAAGCGTATATTATGACCTTGTAGAACCTTATTCATGATTACGGATTGGTAATATTGATGGTTATGCATGCTGGTTACCGATAAGGGGGGAGGATGGGGGCATTTATTGATGGTTATGCATGTTGGTTACCGATAAGGGGGGAGGATGGGGGCATTTATTGATGGTTATGCATGCTGGTTACCGATAAGGGGGAAGGATGGGGGCATTTATTGATGGTTATGCATGCTGGTTATCGATAAGGGGGGAGGATGTGGGCATTTATTGATGGTTATGCATGTTGGTTACCGATAAGGGGGGAGGATGGGGGCATTTATTGATGGTTATGCATGCTGGTTACCGATAAGGGGGAAGGATGGGGGCATTTATTGATGGTTATGCATGCTGGTTACCGATAAGGGGGGAGGATGGGGGCATTTATTGATGGTTATGCATGTTGGTTACCGATAAGGGGGGAGGATGGGGGCATTTATTGATGGTTATGCATGCTGGTTACCGATAAGGGGGGAGGATGGGGGCATTTATTGATGGTTATGCATGCTGGCTATCGATAAGGGGGGAGGATGGGGGCATTTATTGATGGTTATGCATGCTGGTTACCGATAAGGGGGGAGGATGGGGGCATTTATTGATGGTTATGCATGCTGGTTACCGATAAGGGGGGAGGATGAGGGCATTTATTGATGGTTATGCATGCTGGTTACCGATAAGGGGGGAGGATGAGGGCATTTATTGATGGTTATACATGCTGGTTATCGATAAGGGGGGAGGATGGGGGCATTTATTGATGGTTATGCATGCTGGTTACCGATAAGGGGGGAGGATGAGGGCATTTATTGATGGTTATGCATGCTGGTTATCGATAAGGGGGGAGGATGGGGGCATTTATTGATGGTTATGCATGTTGGTTACCGATAAGGGGGGAGGATGAGGGCATTTATTGATGGTTATGCATGCTGGTTAGCGATAAGGGGGAGGATGGGGGCATTTATTGATGGTTATGCATGCTGGTTACCGATAAGGGGGGAGGATGGGGGCATTTATTGATGGTTATGCATGCTGGTTACCGATAAGAGGGGGGAGGACGGGGGCATTTATTGATGGTTATGCATGCTGGTTACCGATAAGGGGGGAGGATGGGGCATTTATTGATGGTGATGCATGCTGGTTAGGGAAAAGAGTGGGGGAGGATGGGGGCATTTATTGATGGTTATGCATGCTGGTTACCGGTAAGAGGGGGGGAGGATGGGCGCATTTATTGATGGTTATGCATGCTGGTTACCGATAAGAGGGGGGGAGGATGGTGGCATTTATTGATGGTTATGGATGCTGGTTACCGATAAGAGGGGGGGAGGATGGGGGCATTTATTGATGGTTATGCATGCTGGTTACCGATAAGAGGGGGGAGGATGGGGGCATTTATTGATGTTTATGCATGCTGGTTACCGATAAGAGGGGGGGAGGATGGGGCATTTATTGATGGTTATGCATGCTGGTTACCGGTAAGAGGGGGGGAGGATGGGGGCATTTATTGATGGTTATGCATGCTGTTACCGATAAGAGGGGGGGAGGATGGGGGCATTTATTGATGGTTATGCATGCTGGTTACCGGTAAGAGGGGGGGAGGATGGGGGCATTTATTGATGGTTATGCATGCTGGTTACCGATAAGAGGGGGGGAGGATGGGGGCATTTATTGATGGTTATGCATGCTGGTTACCGATAAGAGGGGGGAGGATGGGGGCATTTATTGATGGTTATGCATGCTGGTTACCGATAAGAGGGGGGGAGGATGGGGGCATTTATTGGATTGTTTATTGAACTTTCGTTTCGTTTGAACTTTGTTTTCGTTTCCTCCTTAGACCTCCATCAAAATTAAAAAACACCCCCTAGACTCCCCTTCAAGATAAATTTGTATATTTTTCGATAGAAAAATGTCCCGGCCAAAGGCCGTTTCCTCTTAAAATCAAAGGCTCGGTATCGCTCGCCAGGAAAAAAATCGACACCTAAATGGCCTAAAAAGTCTTGATATCGATAAAAAAATGGGAAGAAAGGTCTTAAAATCGACCAATTAATGGGGGGAACGTCATAAAATCTGAAAACTGAGGGAGAAGAGGGGCCAGAAAAATGGACCATCCCCTTAAAATGACAGTCCTGGCCTGTGACTTATCATAAAGATCTATTTGTTTTAACGGTGTATATTTGTAATGTTATGTGTGCTGTATTGTTGCAATGTTATCTGTACTGCATTATTCGTGATGAATATTTATGTTATTTAACTTCAAATAATTTCAAAGTTATATTGTTTTGCCGACCATTCAATTACTGTATATTAATTTATATAGACTAGTCACTTTAAAGAAACCCGATTTGAACAACGATCTAGAATTGATAAGCGTTATTGGCATTGCGTATTCCTAAACACTTTATGCTATTAAAAATCCTTGTATGATACATGTATTTATGTAAAAAAAAAAAAAAAAAAAAAAAAAAATAATAATAATAATAATATTGAAACAAACTTTATGGATAACGTTTTCTTCGTGTGATGTCATATATAATGTTCTAAAAATATAATCAAAGGCAGTACTGTATGTGCAAATCCAGTTTGTTTACGCAATGTTATTAAATATAATATAGCTCTACGATACTTTTCCATCATTGACTTGGAGAGTAATGTTCCTTTTCAACCTCACACACACACACACACACACACACACACACACACACACACACACACACAGATACACACACACACACACACACACACACACACACACACACACACACACACACACACACACACACACGAAATCAACAACAAAGGCCAGGATTCTACAACAAGTCTGGAGACCGACTTGGTGCTTGAATCCAACTTAACTGTGTCTAAGTTGAGGGCACCCCTATTCGATCTACTAGTTTGGCGATTTTAAGACGTTTCGTCTCATTAGTTGGGCTGTTAAAGACTTTTGACTCCTTTCAGGTGTCCATTTATTCTTGGCTAGCGATAGTGAGCCAGCAATTTAGAGGAAACGTAAATGCTGCATGCAATGAACGAGGGGAAAGGTGGAGTAACAACGTTGAACGAGAGAGAGATATGTGTGTGTGTGTGGGGGGGGGGGGGGGGGAATGTGCAAAGGGGGCTGGGGATTCTAGTAAATGATGCTTGTAAAGAGATTGGATGAGGGGCAAGGAGGAGTCAGAACGAGAGAGAGAGAGAGAGAGATATATATATATTCACCCCTTTTAATATTCTGTTGGCATTTACGCAACAAGGCGTACATACATATACTGTGTACATACGCCAACAGAGCTTCCCTTTATGAATACAGTATGTGTGTTTAAGGGAGCCCACCTCGCTTTTTTTTCTCTTTCTCTCCCTCTCTCTCTTTGGCTTGTATCCATTCGGCCCCATTCAGCCTACTGTTTTAAGACGTTTACCCCCATCCAGGTGTCAATATTTTCCTAGCGAGCGGTAGCGAGCCAGCATATATATGTTTTTGTTTTGCAGCTAGCTAAATTTGTACATTTTTCGATAGAAAACTGTCTCCGGCGAAGCCGGATTTCTCCATACAATGCTGGCTTGCTATCGCTCGCCAGGAAGAAATCGACACCTGGATGGGGATAAACGTCTTAAAACAGTTGGCTGAATGGGGCCAAATGGATACAAGTCAGAGAAAGAGAGAAAAGGAGAGAAAGAGAAAACAAGCAGGTGACCCCCCTTAATACTGAGGACAGGAGGTCAATGTTTGCAGCCATTCATTGAAGATGGAACTTCTAACAGATTGTTTAGGAGAGAGAGAATGCGATAGTAGGGTAAGGAATACGTTGGTTTAGGGTGAGGGCTGGTCCTGTCCAGAGTGAGGTTTGGCAGCCTCTACCCAAGTTTCTGTCCATATCTTTTCCTGTACTACTTTTCCTACTTCGGGGGCGGGGGCTAGGAATCCTCCTCCCCATGTAAAGTTCACTTATTAGACGAGACAGAGAAAGGGGCTAAGGAACGCGAAAGTGGTCCCGGACGCTAAGAATTGGAACTTTAAATGTTTATTCTGTTTGAGCTCTGTTTCGACTCGGCCACCCCCAGGTATGGGATATGCACCTTAGTATATACATACATAATTATACATACTCTACCCATTTATCTATCTATATTTTACACTTATTCATTCTTAATTATATATTTTGTACACATCAACAGTCCTGATAACACACACACACACACATAAACTGTGTGTGCATAGTATATATATATATATATATATATATATATATATATATATATACACTACAGTATACTCAGTATATCCAAACAATTCCGACTGTGTACCAAAATGTCCTAAGTACAACAAGGGGAACGTTTTTATGTTTACTTCTCAATGGGTGTATACAAACGTTCTTCTCCTCCTCCTGCTCTCAAATGTAATCTTCCTCCTGCTCCTGCTGTTGCTCTCCACCTTGCTGTCTCCTCCTCCCTTTCCTGATCCTCCTTGCTATCCACTCTTCCCTCTTCATTCTCGGCCTCCTCTTTATATCCTTCATTTCACTCCTCTTTCCTCCTCGCCATCTTCTTTTCCCTCCTTTTTCTCTCCTATTGCCTCCTCCCCTTCTCTATTCTTCCACCTTCCATTCATAATCCTCCTCCTCCCTCTCTTCCTCTTCTTATCCTCCTCCTGCCCTCCATGTTAGCTCTTTCTGATCCTCAACTCCTCTTAATTCCACTCTTTCTCCACCTTCTCCCCTTCTCCTTCCATCCTTGCCCATCCCTCCTCCGTCCATCCTTGTTCTCCTCTCCTCCTTTCATTCCATCTCCTCCTTCTTTCATTCCTTTTCCTACTCGCCCTTCAGTTCCTTCTCCTTCCATTCATTCGCCCCCTCCTTTCAATCCT